>NNCF01129944.1:0-44479 GCA_002313205.1 Laupala kohalensis | reverse complement strand
ATTCTCGGAAATGAAACTGTTAATGTTAATAAACTATTGAATTTTATGAGTAGATCGGGGCTTCTCCCACAAGTTCTCGGGAGGGTTTAAAATTTGCATTATTTTTTCCTCTTTCCTGTCTTCTTTCCTTTCATCGTTCGTCTGTAATTAGAAAATATAATCTTTAGAATTTTTCTTTACTTTTTAAGATATAATGTATTGGGTTACTGTTTTCTTTTCTTTCATCTTTGTATTTGGATATTTGTTGAATTCAGGAGGGGTTTTTAGTGGGTATGGTCGAGATATTCGGCGAGTCCCACACACGGGGAAGAGTCACTATGGCTCTTCTCTATGGTGCGAAACTGCATTTTTCCCCACTTGCATGGGCTCTAATGACCTTGCTGTTGACGAGCCCTTAAAGCCCCACAAAAAAACATGAGTTGGGTTGGACGGAACAAGGTCAATTCAGGACGATAACAGACATGCTCCGCGCAGGTCTCGTACAGAGCATACATGCAACTGTCCGCTAACTACACTATGCTTTTATCGTAAAACTCATTGCTATAGGTAATCAAAATGTTAAAGTAATAGTTATTGTTTACTGTGCCATCACCGCGACTGTATCGTATTTTATAAATAATAGACCCACTATACATACATGCCAATATACAGTTCCCGAACGGTAAAACATTGGAAAAAAGACACGATACAAAATTGAGTTCTAACCTTGATCACGCACAGTGAACTAAAACACTGGAGGCAAGGCAATGCAACTTCAGTGCAAAGAACAATGAAACAATGTTTTTTTAGATCTGTCGTCTGTTGTGTTATCTTACTATTGCAAGATAGACAGGTATATGATGTCAATTCTTGGTTCACGCGTATATGAAGAGTCTTCCCGTCTTTTGAGACACACAAGGTGACATAGATCTTATCGCTCGCTCGCGACTGCTTATTTAAGGGCCTCGATAGATCTCTGCTCGGCACAACTTTCTACGATTTATTCATCAGTTTCGAAAATGAATTGAAGTTATTTAACATGTTACAATGTGTATTGTTTTGAAATTAATGTGTGTGTGTGTTATTTTAGAAGTATTTTTGTTATTTAACTATTAAATATTCTAAACTACAATTAACCTCCATTTTTCGATTTCCCCGCCCCAGAAAAAAAATATTCGAAGACTCAGTTTGCGTCTCGACTTCCCTCCCACCCCTGGTTTCGTATTTCTCATCGTTTGTTGAGTTTCTACTTAGTCGTGTCTACGAAACAATCTCAGTACAATGACCAAGCGCTTTTAATTTTTGCACAATGCCTTTGTTAAACTTTTGAGTTTATTATAATTGATGTAAAGAACAACGGTAGAGGCCCTTGGAAGCCGTACTAAAAAACCAACTGACCGTGCTTTCCCTGAACATGTCACTAGTGATGCCTAATGTGCAACCGCCCCCCCCCCCCGAACATCTCTGTATAACCCCCAAAATCCCGGTATCCTCCAATCAAGAAGCTTCCCGCTCCCCAATAGCATTGTCAAAATTGACCTACCTTCAGGAGTACTCCTCGAATGGCAACAAGGATCAGGAATCTTGTCACGTCCGAAATCTAAATTGTGTGCGATTATAGACCTAAAAATTAGGTTCAAAGTATTTACATCATACGAATATTCGACGAACTCTCAAACCTGTTGACGGAATATGTGTGAAATTAAATACAATGTACGACCTTATTTGAACAGGCTCGATTTATTGTCAATTGTATACTATTCATCGGCCACCACAGTTGACAATCATTATGCAACTGCTGGCGAAACAAATTGATTCCCACAGTGGGGGCCGAATCGGTACTAGTATATAATAGACAATAAATCGAGTCTGTTAATGATGTCGTGAGCAGGTAAATTAAAACAGTCGAGTTTTGGGGATGTCTGTGGCGCTATAGTGAAAACTTGAACTATTACAGAGTGTAGTATACCTAGTTGGCGTTAGAGGGCACTAAATCTTCCTGATCCTTTTTATCGCGCTAGAATCAAACTCGCACGATGCTGAACGCTACTGTAGTTCGGCTTCCAACCACCTTCCTAAGGAGCGTTCCACACACATGTGGGCACGATGTTCTTCGAATTTTTCCGCGGTATGCGCAACACGTGTATCTACGACAACGAGTATGATCAGAATGTCGTGATAAATTGATATGGAAACGGTAAAAGGTAAAAGGACTGAAAACGAAAGAGGGTGTCATTGGGGCAATTTCCTGTAGTACGTGACGTCACCGGAAAGTGGTACATGTGACCCTTTCCGCAGCGCTAGTGAAGCATCGGACGCGCGGATTTGTTGTTTACTTTCCAATTTTCTTCCGATTTTAAAACTTCTTCTATCGAAAGAACTTTTATGATCTTATAGTTGAATTACCTGCTTCGTGCAATACTAGGATGTTTCAGTTTCGTAAATAGTCGTGGAGTTTACTTAGGAACTACATCATTAACACACAAATTGTTGTTTCACTCTGAAATGAAATTACTGATTCAATACTAGGAGAGATTCCTAATTAATTCTAAAGGAACATAGTTTTAAAATTATCTTAATTAGAGTTTTAAAGAAGTAAGGCTAAAGAGAATTGGAAAGGATACAAGAAGATGTAATTTAAATACATACGCTATATTTTTACAAAATATCTCCATTCTTGGATTTTGTTTACACCAATAACAGTCAATTAATAAAGAATAAGAAAATTAGAAATAAAATTGTTTACGAACTCATTAAACATCTTTCTCTCATCCCTTGGGTTGATGGTCATCTAACAAAAAAATGTATTATGGAACATCACATGTACATGTACTTGAGGTAACTAATGTTTCGTTGAATAGGGAGATTTATCTCATTTATAATACTGATGAATCAAATTTTAATTCTAATATAGGCATTAATTTAGTGATAGTAAATAAAATTATACAATTCACTTACTAGTTCTGATATTTACCGAAAAATTTATGGGTTCTGCACAATTTCGTTCGGAATGAGCTTGTGAAGTGTGTTGCACTAGAATGATCAGAATATGTTAAAGACGAGTATTGAGTTGTTTCTCCCATTATCTCCCTCTTCCTCATGGCTTGAAACCAGTTACATCTAAAGTAATCCGAAATACAACAAAAGTTGAACAGAATTTTTTCTACTTTACTATATATTCATCAAAATGTTCGTAATGAAACTTCCCGTTCATAATCCTTCGGTATTTAAAAAATATACTTCTTAGGATGATTTACTTCGTCTGTTTTTATAATCACTGTTACTACACTTTACTCTCGGAATTAATTTTACTTCACAAACTATGAACATAAATTTAATAGGAGAGGAAAGTAGGGTGGCACCATCTACGGGGAGTTCCGTCAACTAAATCGACAACCACGCTACGGGTGACCGCTATCAAAACTACTTGGTCGTTAGTTTAGCAATTCTAGCAGTTCTTTCTGCATCTACGGTCTTCATTCAGTGCGGAACAGTTCGCTACCAGTTGTTTTATAATATACCTTTCGAAATCAGCCAGGTCGCCTACGTTTTTGAGGATTGACGACGTAAAGGAACAATAAAAACATATTTTAGTGATTTACATACCAAATGTATTCTAAAAAATGATACATATTACATCGTTTAGAAAATATTCAATAACACTAGAAAACAGTAAAATTGTAGAACACACAAAAAGATATAGGGAAAATTATGCAATAACACTGGAATATATTCTATAATACTGGAAAACATACACTATGACATAGGGAAACATTACGGAAAACATGAACACAAACACTCTTATATGGGCATTTTTGTTTTATGGAGTGAAATAGCTGTTACGTACTCGCAAACATGCTCATTCACGCGATTTCCACTGTTTATTATTATAAATTAAATCCACGGCCTACTTCACTTCACTAATTACACAGCCCCTTAAAAAATTCTCTAAACCAGAGACCAGGGTATATGGATTCGTGTATATTTTGATGCTGAGAACGATGATAATGTCCCCAGAAAGATCCATCGTGTCAATTTTTAGTTATCGCCGAATTACCTCAGCACGTTTTAATGAAAAAAATGGCAATTTTACAAGTAACGTGGAGGTGCCCTGGTTCCAAAAACACGAACGAAAGCTAATAGGACATTATTTGTACTAGGTTTCATTAAAATTATGTCGAATCCATGCATGGGCTCTAATGACCTTCGATGTTGGCGAGCCCTAAAACCCCACAAAAAAAAAAAAGAAAAATCGAATCCATATACTCGTGTCTGGTACAGAGAATTTTTTTGTGGGGCTGTTATCGAACCTCGCCATATCGCTTTGAAACTCGCGCCTAGTTTTGAGGATGGATGTTGCGTTATGGTGACAATTTGAACTATTAGAGAGGTAGTATCTCAAGGTTAGCACACGGTAGCTCTAGTGTAATCCCTATCAATTGTACGGTGTTAGATCCTAGTGCCCCTCCCCTCCCGCGACGTGGTTCAGTTTCCAACCTCTATCGCTACAGACATCCTCAAATTGTGGGCACGATTTTCTTGCAATTTATTTGCATTATGGGTGGTCATATACATACGAAAATCAGTACTATGATTAAGTAATACAAAATTTATTTACTGCAAATTGATGGCTCTTAACCGGCGGCAGAATATAAGAAAATAAATTATAGAAATATGGTACACATTAGATCAATACAAAGAATTGAATTTAATAATTGTAAGATATATAAATGAATTTTTTTTAAAATTATATATATTTAATGACTAAACATTGAACTGAAATGAATAATTGTTAAATATACCAATAAACCAATACTTTAGGATAAAAACATGAAGCTATGAAACGACTAAAGTAGGTCGTTATTACTTCACGCTGTTCATTGATCTGCATAAGGACCATGAATTTTGGTTCAATTCTTTTATGATGATGATGACGGAACGTAACACAACTTCCTGCAACAGTAACTCCCTCTGTCGAACACATACTATAGGAAAGTAGTTAGAGGAACTCTCCCTAGATGTCACTACGGGAAAAACGACACCATTGCCCCTCAAGGTGGAGTCGCGTAACTGCCCAAGTTTCCCCTCCTGTTATATTACTTCACGCAATGAGACTATACACATAGACTCCTTGACTTAATGCTATGAATATAACTCAATTGTTTTAGCAATCGGATCAGGATGAGTGGTAGCAACACAACATTAAAAAATTTTCTACAACCTCGAATTATGTTGGTAATATACGCTTGGATTGCGGCGAGAGAAGTCACACGAACTGTTGCCGTGTACTCCTCTCTTGTTTATACTAGAGTTTGTTCTACTAGAGTTCTTAATTTCTGAAATGAAGTTCTGAAATTTGGCTAAATTATTCATTGTCATTATTTGTTCGACATGCTTTCATTGATTAATAAATATTAATAATTAATTATTAAATACACTTTAACTTACAAAGTAGCTGTCAACTAATAAACATTTATTTATCTTCTAACCCTAATACGGCTAAAGCTTTTTGAAATTCTTTTCATTTGATTTTCGTGTACTATTACAAGAGTGTGACTTCCTTCGTCGCTGCTATTTTTATTTTTTTCAAAGTTATTTTTGTTACTATTAAATTTTTCAACTGGTTAGGCAAAAGTCCAATATTCTTTCTTTTTTCTCTTCTCAAAATTCTTTTACTAATAACAACTCCTATATTTTTCCTTTTGTATGGCTTTGGTAATTTATGTTCTTTTATGGACATCGATGTTCATTTACCCTTTTCTAATTTAACTTCCATTTGATTAATGCTTTTGTTCCTAGTTTTAGAATCTCTAAATATTTCTTCTTTACATTCTCATAGTAATATAACTAATGTAGAATTATAGTTTTGTTCAATATTTAGTATACAGATTTTTTGTATAAATTTGTAAACCTTCTGAATCCATATTAAATATTATTTTAATTTAATGTCTTATATTTTCTGTAAGCTTTTTATTTTTTATTTAGTTGACAAGAGAACCACAATATTATTTTTGTGTTAGCATTGTAAGTAATAAGTAAAACATTCATATCTTCCTTAAACTTCCAAGAGTGTAAATTATATATCTTGAGTTCTCTAATAATATGACTAATGTGTACATTCCATTTCATTTGAGCATCAATTATAATATCTAGGTATTTAATACTCAATAGAGACTCCAAAGGCTTACAGTGACAATTATATACACATTTTTTCCCGCATGAATGAGTAAATTCAAATTTTTAGGCACGCTATCTATGAAATTCCCAAATACCATGTATTTTGTTTTATCAACATTAAAGTATTATATCCACATTGACTGAAGTAAAGTTGCCAACTACTCATGAAACTTGGAAATATTCACTTAATTAGTTCTTATTAATTATGAATTCATACGACTGAGTTTTACTATTGGATGAAGATTGTAATTTTAAAACTTCATAATTAATTTAGATTATCGTTTGACTTTCTTTGACAATGGTCGCATCGTCTTCAGTCACGTGACGTGGCTGACATTTCCGTTAAAACGGAATTTTCCGCAGTTCTGTTGAATTATACTTGTAAGGTATGAAAATCTTAACGTCATTGTTATACATATAAATTATGTATAACTTGGTGAAGTTAAATAATTCAAAATTTTACGCCGTAAGGGTATGGAAGTTCATCATCATTGGGTACAAAATGGTTTAACCTCTCATTTGAAACATTTTTGGGGATATTTAAGCCTTGTCGCTCTGGTAGATATAATACATTAAGTTTTGTTGAATCTACATCACATTCCTACTTTATTTATAGTGTAGTACATTTAGTTTCTAAACTTTTCCAGGCATTACTACTTACAATTACTGCTGTATCTGCAAAACATTATTTCTGCTTTAATTTCCATCTCAAACAAATCATTCATGTATAATATGAACATATTAGGTTAGATTTTCTCATATTTAAAATGACTCGCTAAGTTCAGTGCATTCATTGCTCAAATTAAAAAAAACAAACAATAGTTTCAATGATCTTCAAATATTTTCGTTGAAGTAAATTTCGCATACAGAATCATATAAGCAAATAATGAAACAGTACTGAAGTGCGCAGTCACTGGTGATGAGATTTTACCGTCCTGTTATCTTTTTACGTCAGATATTTTTTGAATCTGTTATAAATTTGTCACATCAAAAATGTTTAAAATTTAATCGGTATTCAAGTACATATTTTTTACTGTGAAGACGTGGGTAATGGAAATTACAGATGTCGGGAAAGAAAGAATTACGAGGTATACGGGGTCTGCGCAGGAAAATGCCCCATGTTATATCTAACATGTGAAGAAAGAGGCAGTCTGCGAATGCATCTTATGTGTATTCCTAACCTGTGAGGTGTTGAAAAGGTTCCATATGTTCTAGAGTGTGCAATTATTTTCCGAAAATTATTGACTATGGCGCTTATGATTTCTTCTCGGCTTTCAACTCAGGTGCGTTCTCATGCGCTGTGTCTTTTGTCTGGTGATATGATCACTCCGGGAAGACTGTTTGCGTACTTGTGACAATAGAAATAAGCAGAAATTTGGCAGTTTGGGAACTTTCCTGTAGAGCAGTTTAGAATAGCCACCCTCTCTCTATTAGTAGCGGTGGTCCGAGAACTTCGCTATAATTTTGAATGGTCAGTGTTGAGGCTCTAATTTAGGTAAATTAGATTTAATTTAATTTGTTTCGTTTGGATGCAAAGAAAATGTATATATTATTACCGTATGTAATTTTTTGCTTTATTAAAGCTTGTACAAGTTACAAAACCATGATCGGGCGTACATTGCATACGTGGGTCCGAGGACGAAGCAGTGAGGAAGATGGGAGGAACATTTCTCAGAGGAGCTCAGTATGGGTTCAGAACAGAGTGTGAACCAGCAAGTGGAACCTGAATATCAGAATAAAGTTACACCCAACAGAAATAGAGAAGGTCTTGAAACATAAAAACTGAAGAGGCTCCAGATGTGGAAAAGAGTCGCAGTTGTTGACCTCATTAATACCTTAAGATTCATCTTGGAACAGAGTACAGAATGGCAAAACACTCTGTATCTGACTTTTATCGATTTTGAGAAGGCCGTCCACTCTCTCAGTAAAAGTTATGTGGCAAACACTTGAAGAATATGGTGTACCACGAATGATCCTAAATCTTAAGAGAATATGTATGAAGGCTATAGATGTCACATCTACAGACTCGGAGAAGTCGTCATTATGCAAAACTTCACATCAGGAGTTCGGCGGGGTTGCATTCTTTCTCCGACACTTTCTTTACTTGTATTAGATAATGTGACGAGAAGAGTGAATACGGGTCACAAAAGAGGCATTCAGTGGGGCTTGCAAGATGAGCTAGAAGGCCTAGAGTATGCAGATGACATCTTCCTTTTGGCCCATAGGTTCAAAGGCATAAAAGAGAAGCCTAAGAGGTCGAAGGAAGAGGCAGAAGCCGCAGGACTTAAAATAAATATAAATAAGACCAAAGAGATCAGGGTCAATTCTAAGATCGATGACAAATTGTCTGTACACGATAAAGGTATAGAACAAGTACACTCCTTCCTTTATCTGGGAAGTATTGTCACTGAAACTGAGCGAGCGACGTCACTGAACCTGAAGACGTCAGAAGCCGCATTAGGAAAGCAAATGGTGCGTTTCTCCAGCTGTATCCTGTTTCCAGGAACAGGAACAGGTATTACGAGGACGAAGCTACGTCTTTTTAACACAAATGTTAAGTCCATTTTCCTTTACGGTTGTGAATCCTGCAAAGTCACACAGAAGATTAATAACAAACTGCAAGTCTTCATGAATCGCTGCTTAAGACGTATTATAAATCGAATATGGCCGAACGTCATATCATATGATCTATGGGAGGTAACTAACCAGCAGCCAATTGATTTACAGGTAAAAGGTGGCGTTCTATAGGACAAGGCTACTGGAGCCATTGAGAAGGCTGCACTTGACGGGGATCTCTGTTACGTGGCCGTCCGAATTAGACCTGGGAGAGGACGATCGAGGAGGAATGCCTGGGAATGGGAAAGGCATGAAATGAAGTAAAGAAGCTGGCCAACAACAGGACCCGATGGGAGTGTTTCACAGAAGCCGTAGGCTCAAAGAGTGGCAGGAATACTAGCTGATACCCCGAGGTTTTACTCACGTGAATTTGTAATATGTCTGCACCTTCCTTCTTTCTCACATTCCCATTGATATCCAGTGAAAATTTTACCCATCAATGTTAGAAATTTCAATAGTAGTGGTGTGTAACCTCTGTCCCTCATTTTCACTGATGTATTTAAATATATAAATAAAATTAATTGTCAAGAAAGCAGTTGCAAACTGCGTGGGGGCAATAAACTAAATAACTCTCTGGAAGCAAGCAAGGGCCTTCAATTCTGTGCAAGGACCCATGGGCAGTGACGGATAATATTTACGAAAGAAGTTATTTAATAAATACGTAGTTACCCATTTATTCTCGCTCAAGTAAAATCAGCTACAACCCTAAGGAAAACCGGAGAAAAACCCGGGCTAGGATGCGGTTACAGAGATAGTGTACTCAACCGTGCCAAGGTTGCTTAAAGTTGGAAATAAACTATTAAAACATAAGAAGCAAAAACATGCGTGAAAAAAGGAATTTAATCAGTATCTGTAGTATCATAACAATGGCGCGATACAGCATAAGAAATATTAACATCAATTACATCATCCGAAGTCATGTGGAAAACAATATTTGTTACGAAATTGAAGCTCTCAAACTTCTTTGATTAAAATATGTAAATTCTTTCACATTCAAAAATACTTAACCGCGGACTTAGAGATTCAAATATTGTTTATATTTTTGGGAAGGGAATTATATAGAATTATTCCTGAATAATATGGGCCTCTTTGGCAAAGAATTGTTGAACGCCAGGACGATGAATACTAGCCTTATTACGAGTGTTGTGCTCGTGAGCTAAACTATTCTAAAGCAGGGGTGGGATTTTAATAGTTATGTCTTAACAAACACAACTACTTCATAAATGTATATGCAAGGAATAGGAAGAATATTTAATTTTCTAAATAAAGGTATTCATGAATTTCGGGGGCGCGGGGAGATTTACATATAATCGGAACTATTCTCATTTGGATTTTAAAAGTTTGAATGTTCTGAGCGGATTGGCCCCAGAAGATAATGCCATATTGTAAATAAGAATAAGCATTTCAAAGTACACGCAGTGAGAAACGTGTTAACTAAAATTCGGAATGCATAGTACAATTTGCTTAGTTTGGAATTCAGTTTATCAATGTGGCAATTCCATTTGAGGTTGTCCGATATATGATATCCTAAATTTTTTTTATCTTCGTTACACCATGGCGTAATGACATGGATACTGTTTTATCAATATTAACGATGAGACGATTTGAATGAAACCCAAACAAGAGTTTACATATAACTTTTTCCGCATTTAAATGATTACGTAGTAGAATTGTGTCATCAGCAAAGATAACAATTTTGCAACAAATGTTCACATAGTAAATTAGTGTCATCAACAAAACACCATATTCCAACCAGGTGTGTTGGATGACATGATTTACATACAATAAAAAGAGGATAGGGCCTTATTTTTGAAGGGTATTGTTGACATTTCTTCGTATAATCGTATTGAAATTTGCCAAAACCGACCGAAAAAGTATAGAACCCACCACACCTAGAGACTTAAAATTTTGATAGCATTTAGAATAGAACGTAAAGAATTGATGACCAGAAACTCAACCTTGCACCTCAGAGATTTCGTCAAAAAAATCCCTTTTTTGACCGTTTTTGACATTCTTTGGTATATTTTAGACTTTTATCGCGACCGTATACTGTAAAAACTACATTGCATGATCAGTTAATTTTGGTTTAAATTCAGGGAGAATATAAAAAGCAGGAAATCACCAATTTTTAGTATAGGGAACAATACAAAGCGCAAGGAAAGTTAAAGACATGATTAATAATGATATTTGATCAGTAAATATGTTTACACAAACGAACAATGTCATTTGACTGGGGCCTATATTTAGGTGCCATATCCTGGGGTACCATTTCATTTGAAAAAGAAAAAATATTACAACATGTCAAAACAGCTCCACGAGAACTTAAAATTGGCAATGACAAAGTGACCCGCGTCAAAGGATTCAAGTGCCTCGGAGAACGGATTAGTGAGTCATATTGAAAAAAACCAACATAAATGCAAGAATTCAGAGAATGGTAACAGCATTTCAATTTAGAAAAAAAATATATAACAAAATATGCTTGTCATGAAACTGCAAAATTCGCCACTACCAAACAGTGTTCAAACCGGAAGCACTCTATGCATGAGAAACACTTGACCTTCAACATAGAACATTAAAACATCAGTTAGAAGTTAAAGAACTAAAAAATGTAAGAAAAATCCTTGGCCCTAAAATCAAGAATGAAATAAATTACCTGAAATCTACAAATTCCCAAAATTTTAAAAGAATGCGAAGAATCCAATTTATGGGACATTTCGAAAGTTTGGATCCCAGTAGGTTAACACACCAGACTCACACCTTTTTGAAAAATAAAACCCAAAGGCCGAATTGGTACAAACAAGCAGAAAAGACCTTGATGAGTTAGAATCTCCAAATTTACAAGATAATTAAATAATTGAAAAAATTACTACATCATGAGATTTCGGGGAGGAAAAGAAAACCAAAGAAAATACATCATCTCAGCAACGAAAACAGACCCATTCGTTGTGTATCAGGGATTACTGGGCTAAAAAAGTCAATAAGTATGGATTCCGCGTGGTACTAAGTGACTCATTCGCGAAAAAGAAGGAACCGATTCAAATTTCATGTCTGAATATTTCGAAAAGAGTTCTGAATTATTTTTATTCATAACCCATTCCCGCGCCCCGACGGGGTGCTAGTGGTCTCTCTTTCATGATCGCTGAATTTCGACTGACACGATATCGGGATTTCGCTATCAACTCAGCGACACCGAAAACTATGAACTCGTGTCTGGTATGTGTAATATTCGTTTTCTTTTTCATGGCATCGCCTTCGCTAGGGGTGCAGGATTATATATGGGCGGATTGTGGACTTTGACTCTCCGAGAATGTCACTACTAATTTCAGCGGCCCCGAAAACTATAATCTTAACACTAATATCGGTCACTTTGTATTATTTCTACATTTCACTCCTCACCCCTAACACGAAGGGTTATTATTCCTTATTTGGGGTGATCGAGTACATATGAGTAGGGTTCGAAGTATCGATCTCGGGTACAGTTTCCGAGTACTCACGCACATACGTAGCGATATCCCTAAAGTATCGTCCCATAAGTAGCGATACTATGAATCGAGTACTTCAGTAAATCCATATCCGTACTAATGTACAGGTTGATTCAGAATTCCTATTACACAATTATAGGTGTTGTAGAGGGGACTCAACAATATTTGGTAATAAAAACGTGTCCGGAAATGCGCCGTTCGGAAGATAAACGACTTTGAAATAACGTCAAAGGATACGCTGCACGTGCATCAACCAACTCGTACCTGCTTGAACTACAACATATGCTCGAAGTGGTGACCACGAGTTTCGTTGCACAAAGTGTACATGTGAACAATGGTCACATACACACGGTCCGAAAGTCCAGTAGTATCGTGAATGACCTGTGCTGCAGCCATTACACGGGAAAGGAGATCGTCCTGCAATTCCACGGAGGTGTCGTAAACGCTTGATGTAGCCTCAGAGGAAAAAGACCAGAGGTGTTAAATCGGGCGATCGTGGTAGTCAACGAATCGGTCCATCACGACCTATCCACCTGTCTCCGAATGTTTTGTGAAGCCGCTGACGGACGTCGCGTGAAAAGTGAGCTGGCACGTCATCATGTTGGAACCACATCGTCTGACGGATATGCAATAGCACATCCTCCAATTGCTGCACCAGTACGTCTTGCAGGAAGGTCAAGTAACTGTGACCCGTTAGACGGAGCGGTAGAATACACGGGCCAATAAGATGACCGTGGATAATACCAGCCCACACATTAATACCGAAACTATGTTGAAATGGAGGGACATGTGTGGCATGAGGGTTTTCCTCATCCCAAATGTGGCTGTTACGACGGTTGAGCAGACCTTCGTTTGTGAAATGCGCTTCATCTGTGAAAAGAATGATAAGAGGAAAGTCTGGAACGTCGACACAACGGTGTGCGAACCACGCACAGTAATCGGCACGTGGCGGAAAATCAGCTGGACCCGATGCCTGCAACCTCTGGAGGTGTGGTATGGGTGAAGTTGGTGTTCATGGAGATCTCGCCAGACGCTGCTCTCGGATACATCCACGGCACCTGCGATGTTGCGGGTCCTCGTAGACGGATTCTGGTCGACTAGTTGGATGACTTCCTCTTCTACGTCAATAGTGCGGCGCGTCCGGTCACGACCACAATCGGCCCTATTAGCCTTGAAAGTGTCGGTTTCCCGAATCCGTTGTTCTAAATTTGCAAAAATGGCGTGTGATGGACGGGTACGACCCGGAAATCGTTCGTGTTACGGACGTTGTGCTAATCGACCATTTCGTCCACTTTCACCGTAGATGAGCAACAAGTCGGTGTACTCGGAAAACGTGTACTCCGCTTTTTTGTAAAGTACAGGCTTTCTCGATCGCTCAGTGGTAACTGATGTCTATGCGCAACAATTCGTTGGATTGTTCTATGACGACACGTTCTATGTCACACAAGACATCACGAGACACCGTCCTCTGTCAATGTGTATTGCCTTCCATCGTTCAAAGTCGTTTATCTTCCAAACGGCATATTTCCTGACATGGGTTTATTACCAAATTTTTTCTGTTCTGAGTGCCCTCTACAACACCTATAATTGTGTAATAGGAATTCTGAATTACTCCGTATAAATGCCTAACGCGAAAGTGTGTCAGTCTGTTTGTTACTTAATCACGACTAAACCAATAAACCTATCGTGATGGAACTTGGCAAGGATATAGTTAAGATGCTCAGGATGAACATGGGCTAAATTTTAATTTAAAAATGAGTGAAAAGACAGATAGGAAATGATATTGATCATAAATGCGGATGAAATCGGGGAAAAAGACGTTTATTCGCTCACGCCACCTAAACGGTTAGTGAGGTAATAACTTTGAATGGCATTATTATTCCCCTTAAAGGGGGCCACCAAAAAATTCCCTGACAGCATATCTTTATCTACGAAGGTTTACCTACATTATCGAAAAATCGTTACTAAAAATAGGAGTGTTTAAATACTTCAATTTAAGAGTATAATTCAAGGAGGAAAAAAATCAATTCTCATAAAATGTAATACTTTTTTGTTTTGTGCATTTAACGAAGATTTAATCATCTTTAAATGGTAAAATTTGAACGGATGGTTTAGATTTTAAAAGCGTTTAATGAAATGGTGCAGCCGCGATGCCTCCGTTGTCTTTCCTCGGAAGCGAAAATTCGACCTGCGCGGTTCCCTGTGAGTGGGTTCGTTGGTCTAACATGTAAAAAGATTCCGGGTCATCTGCTAGTGTGTCATAAATAGCATTTTGTATATGAATTTCTCGAATTGTAATGAAGTAAAATGGATTTTTATGGATAGGATAGTTACAAATAGTTTCATTGTCTAAAAGGTTCATTTGTTAAATAGAAGTACTAATACTTTACGAAAAAACGCCCTTATCAAAAGTATTTGATATCGGGTCGGTTTTGGCTGATAAGCACTGATTGAAATGTTTATATATTTTTTAAAAAAATTGTCCGATAACGAAAGTACTTTGTATCGGTCGGGTAGTATCGGTACCAATGTAGTAAGATAATTTGTATAAATACGTTTAATATTAGAGATATCCATAAATACTATTTTTTATTCAAGTGAATTCTCGCATGTGAGGATAAAAAATTGGTTACTCATTTTGTGTCGGGTTGTATGTTCAAGGTATTGTTTTTCTTATTTTCGTTGACTCCTTGATGATATTTCTTTATGTGCTTCAACAGATTTGTGTTTCCTGACGACTTGTAAGTGCTTGAAAAAGCATCGTCTCCATCTTGCTTCGTCCGTATTTAACTTGTCATATAATTACCGTACGACCGTCATTTTGAGGAATATTTAGTTAATTCATATAATACCACGAAGTGTACAATAAGTCTAAAAATTAATTATAAATTAAGTATCGAATTTGTAATTGTTGAATTCTTTCATAAGGACTCGAATTAATTAATTTTTTTAAAATTATTATGAATGCACTACCCGTTTCTTTGAGGCTTTTATCTCGGAAGCGCAGTCACGCAGCACGGTTGTAGTCCTCTCTTGTCCAACTATTTTATTAACTGCTGCATTTATTTACTGCGTGGACTGAGAGTGGGTGCCTGGAGCTGTCGATTCGTATATTAAGAAAAATGGGTGAAGCCAAAGTGAAAATGTACGGAAAGGGGTGCGGGAGGGGGGCCAAGAGTAAAATTAGCCGGGGGCCCACAAGGCAACCAGTCCGGCACTGTCGATACTTACTCGGTATCGATACTTTCGTTCGAACCCTACTTATGTGGCAATGAGGGTGTCACTTGACTTCAGCGATGCGAAAAATGATTTATTCAACACTAATATTGGTCGTTTTTTTTAATTAGATTTACTTACCTTTCATTTCCACCCCTACCCTAAGGGTGCTAGAGGTATATTATCTCTAATGTGAACTTACGACGCGTCGAAAGCGTCCTTATCCTACTAAACGGCACCGACAACTATGGTTTCAATTCTTATATCCGATTTTCTCATTATTTTTGCGTGTCATCCCCTTCTCACCCCCTTCATAGGGGTGCCAGGGACGCTTTATTCGCACAGTTATTGTCAGATAGTCCGTTATCTATGTATCAAGTTCGGTTGATTTTGCTCCAGGCGCTCGTGAGTTATGGTGGGATACATACATAAAACATGTCAACCCCCATTTCAGCCCGTTAGGTCAGTCAGTGGTATTTCGCTTTTATACTAGATGCGCCTTTATACGCTTTCATTGGTATACACGGATTTCCAAGAGGGAAATGAGACAATATTCAATCAATTTCGTAATCCTCGGAGGAGTACCCGGAGGTCCATTAGTGTCCAGGAAATGAATAGTGGGCGTAGCGCATCGAGTTTTTTCTCTTTTGCGCTGTTAAAAGTGAAACTTTCGAAATTGGTTTTCCGACATTTTAATTAACTAATAATGGAAATATATTTTGTCGTTTTTGAAACGGAAAAAGCCTTCCACCCCATCCCCCGCGATTTAAATAATTGTTGATTTATTTTTGTCGGCGGTTTTTGAATTAGAATGACCGAAGAAAAAGATTTGTGTTATAAAAACTTTATTATTTAAATATTCTTGTGTTTAGTTAATTAAAGAATTTATATCAGTACATACTTATTAATTAACTACATTAATATAACTATTAAACATATTTTGTTTTGTTAATTATTCTGCACATGTTATAAAAAGCATACGATTGTGCCTAAGGCGCAGAATTGTTCAATCCGCCTCTGCTTTGGGGTGCTTTATTGATGATCCCTTTTTGCTTCCGGAGAGTAATTTATGTGGTCACATATTTTTTCTCCACGTGATCACACGCAGTTTTCAATTGAATTTTTTACTATAAATTATTTTTTACGTACTTGTAGACATTATCCACGGATGAAAATAATTGAAAATGAAATTCATCTTCCCGAGAAAAAAAAATCTGAGAATATATGTCTTGTGCAGTAGACTTCCTCTTGTATATGCCTAACTTTTAGATCAATGACATACATTTTGGGGATTCAATTGAAGAAATTCCTTATTAACTTCATCACATTTCACTCAATTTAATTATACCAAAGGGGTAGTGGAGGGGTAGCGCTTGTTAGCGGCTCTTCCGTACTGCTTCGGTGTTATTATTAGTTTTATTTTCAAATGATACATCTAAATTGGAGCTAATACAACCTTACGACTCTCCTTTAGCCTTGAAAAGTATAGGAAGACTGCTACTATAGGGTGGATTGCCTAATCTCACCTGTTTCCCAGAGCTCCCTCATAGCCAAATTTAACACTATTCCCCAGCTTATACCTTCCTGGTGCGAATTTTTCTCTAGTGCATGGGAGTGCCAATAAGTGAGTCGAGCGTACCGTAAAACAATAAATGGAATGTACAATGGTAATCCAGCATTTCGTTTTTAAGATAAAAACGTGATAAACTTCAAAACAAACTTATACGTCATCGAAATTCATTGTTATTTTTTACGTCCGAACTTGACGTGACGTATACGTCCGAAATTCATTGTTTTCATTGTATTGAACATATCTCGGAGGAAGTTTGCGAACTGACTGCACCAATAACAATTATTATTTTAAAACAAATTATGAGCCAGTACGTAGTTGAAATGTTATCTATTGATCTTGTCTCTTTCATGAAGCTTATCTTTGTTAAGATACCTCGTTCATATCAATTGGTGTACAATGACGAGGGAAAAAGAATTTACACCAAGATATAGCGACTGCAGTTTGAATCATCGTTGTGAAGGACGACTTGCAAAACTTGCTTTGACATGAAATAAGATTGTAGCATCAAGCTTTTTCTGAGCTCTCAGGCTCATTAGGGGAGTATGGGGGAGGGGGCGTTTTCAATTTGGAATCAATAAACGATCAGATCGAATTACCTCCTAATCAATAATTTACCAAATGAATTGATTTTGTCATTTCATTCTTTTCGAAAATTACAAATCCAGCAGTAGCAGTTATTTCTTAAAACCGAAAACACATTTTTTTCCTTTATGGTTAGGTATGGAAGAGATGTTATTTGAATCAAAAGAAATGAAAAGATATATATTTTGTTCAAGAGATACCTAATCAGAAATTTATTAGAATTGAGCGAACTATTTGTTTCGTAATTAGTTGACAGGGTGTACGTATTACGGATCGAATATCAAAATTTAGAAAACACTATCGTAGTTTGCTCACTTGTACCCCCCGCCATTACAATTTGAAATGACGCCTCTGTGAGAGCTCTTGCGACCAGTGGCGGCGATTAGGTGGGGGCATGGGGGCAGCCGCCAAAGGAAAGAAAAAAATTTTAAGGAAAGATAAAAAATTCCTTTTAACCGTCTAGAAAAGGAATTATAAAAAAATTACATTATCCCTGATGTAATCACCAATTGTCTTTGCTTTGATTTATTTCATTACTTAAATCATACTTAGTGGAAATATGCCGAAAATATCATGTTAATGAAAATTGTCAATTTTTTTTTGCTCCCTTCTTATGATTCCCAATTGCCGCTACTGCTTGCGACGTCTCGAGCGTCCGTACCAAAGCACCCAGTAGCTGTCGATCCGTCGCAGTGAGTATGTATATATGTGTGTGTGTGTATGCTGGCGGCGATGGTGGTGCTCTTGCCGCCGCGCCGCGGCTGGGTCCGCTTCTGGTCGCGAAGGCTGAAAGGCTGGCCGACCGGCCTCCTGCGCGCACCGTTGATTTGCGAATCTGCGCAAATACGCCGCCAATGGCGGCGCGCAGGCCGCGAGCGCCAATGGCGGGCGAGTCGCGGATCCCCTCCCTCGAGGATCGCGTGCGAATATGCGGTGGCGGCGGCGGCGATGGCAGGCGGCAGTGGCGGGCTCTGGCACGCTCCCTCGCCGATTCTACTCGCCCAGCAAACGCCACTCGCTCCGGGATGCTCCGTCGCAATTCACGTCTGCAAAGGAAAGAGAAAACAATTTTTTTTTCAGAATGTTGTAACAAAGAGCAGCGCCATCCAACTAGCGTCACGCGAACTTTTTTAATTTTTTTTTGCGCCCTGCGTTTCATGGTAGTGTTTACATAAATTTGTCATCAAACGTTGGAGGACACAACTTTGTGTTATGAATCTATGCAGTCAGAGTTAGTATTTGAAGCGTCACATCCTGTGAAAAAAAAGAAAGGATAATTGTGTTCGGATTTACCCCGTTATACAATAAAATAAAAAAAAATAATTAAAAATTACTTTTAAAAAACAATTTAATTTTTTAAGTTATAATTTTATAAATTGAATGATGAGAATCGAAATATTTTGTTACAAATAAATAAATAAAATTAATTATTTGTCAGCAGTTGAAAAAATTAATATCACAGTTTAAAGTTGAAGAGTTTTTTAAATGATGGGAGGGGTTATCAAATGCTAGTGCTTTCTTCCTCCCTTGATTAAATGATTAATTGATTAAATGATTAAATATTAATTTACCAAATATTTACCAAGCATAGAATTTTACCAAATATATAAATGTTTTCTTTTGGATATATTACTTAAGAATTTGATTAAGGAACATGGTTGTATTTTTCTATGTGCAATTTTATTATACATAGATTTTGTTTACTTTTTTTTATTATTTAGTTATTCTACCTTCCACGCGCAGACAGCTTGACTGTCTTAGTGGTGCATTACCGCTGGTGTTTCCAATTACTTTTAATGTATTTACAACACTATGTATTGTCAATGGGTAATAAATTGAATTGAATTGAATTGAATTTCATTCGTCAGGCAACATTTTACCAAATCTCATCCCGTTGCGGTCTGATCGATCGAAAATGTATGGGAAATGACCTACGGGATAGGAGGAGGATAGCGCTGGCGTAGAGAAACAGAAGAAAAATTTGCGGTGTCTATAATAAAAATTACATCACTATGGTGCACATAACTCAAAAGTGTATGTAATCACATTATTTTTATACTCGGCACTCTAGTAATATTCACGCGAAAATTAAGAAATAACTCCGAAATTGACCCATATGGAAGCATTAGATCGCGAATAACAATACACTGTTGATGTGTGGGAGATAAACTTCGAGCTTGTATGGGGTAAAGCCACCAAGTGCGTGTAAAATTTAACAATATTACCGATACATAATATTAGTATATATTGCGAAAAATTATGTTGATTAAAGATTTCTATATTTAAAATAGAGAAAGAAAGCGGCAGTCAAGTGCTTGACCCTGTCAGTTCAATATATGTCAAATTTGATATTGGACCGTTCTTTGAAATACCAGCGATATATTTTGTGAGAAAATAGAGATTTCCGCATCTTTCTAATTTTTAATGTTATTATGCGCACACTCAAACTTTATTTGTGAATAGGTAGTTTAACACCGTAAAATACTTTGTTAAATTATTACTTTTATGTATGGAGTACATTCAGTTGCGTGTATTCCAGAAATAACTGACATTCTCCCAGGTCAAACCTACTTGCTAATTTAGTAATAGTAGATATACCTATTCGGACGTAATTTATTTTTTCTTGGTAGTGTTTCTTTGTTTTGACTTTTCCATGGGATAATTTGAAGTCCATGCATTCAGGTGCGAGTATACTGTTCTAGTATTTGCTTAATAAAATTATCATAAGTGTGCATAAAGTGTGAATATATTCTTATTTTATTCCATTCTTTCTTCTTATTGATCTTCTGATTAGACTGCAAATAACGATTCATTCAATTGGTGCTGGGGAGGTATCTTACAATGGTTTACAATCTGTATTTATGATGATGATCTCTCTATATTGCTTAACAGTATTCACCATGTCCTGACAGGTATGAATTATATTGGTGAGATGTCTGTCTTATAAAGTAAATTTTTGATAGGATTTGTAAAATTGTCAACCGCATGATGATGTATATGCAAGAGAGTAAAAATCGGTTTTGTTTGGTAGGAATATAATTCCCCGTATGTTTTTTTTCCCCCTTCGTTTTATAGTCTTCATTCTCCACTATGTAACCACTGTTAATGTGTTGTTCGGAGATATCTCTTGTAGTATCTGTCAACAATTTTATTGGATATTAATCCATCCTTAAAATTTGGCGCATCCTCACTTCACTTTTACGTTTGGAAGACCAAAATGCAATAATGGGATTCCTCAGGATTTAATACTATGTATTGGCAACCCCTCTTTTGCAAGAAGGTAACCTGGTTCAACCTGCACCATGAATGAATTATATTGGTGGGAAGTCTTGTCTACCTGCACTCAGGGGGACACAAATGCGAGAATGAAAAGCAGTTACTTTCGACCATCAGGATCTGTCAGAGAACGAAGTATTTGCTTCAAGGAAAATAACAATACGAACTTCATGAAGATTGCAAGTTTTTTTGTTGAGCGTCAAGGCCAAGTCGACCTGTCATACAACAGACCCCGAAGGTGCCCAAGGGATTCAGGTATGCTCCGAGTCACGTAAGTTTGCATAAAAAAATCAACATTGCTACCTCATGCGTATTGCCAACTTCTACGAAATAAACGCTAGTAACAGTTCGGACAAGACCTTTAATGTCATTCGCCTCGGATGATAGTAATTATGGCAATTTAATTAAATGAACTTTAAGACAGACTACAGAATACTAATGGAGACAGTGAACAAACCGAGCTGAAAAAAATCTCAAAAAATATTTTGTTATTAATCGAAAGGTCACACAATTCTTTTAACCACAACAATGAACTTCATTAACTCTGTATTGTTATAACAACTTTATCAAAAACTATTTTATTCTTAATATGGCACGATGTGCTATTAAAAATCAAGATTAATTATTTGCTACACTTTTGGAAGTTTGGGACAATCAATATACAAGGATTCAAACAAGGATAGGTGCCCTAATATCAAACAAGTAACCAGGAAGCACTAGCACATTCGTCCCACAAACAAGTCACAGGAAGAACGCGATCATACGATCTGAGCACATCGGCGCACACGAGCACGAACAGCGATGCATTTAACTTTCTCAAACATCCGGAATCACTACCAACGTAAACGCTAAGGACACAAGATAATTTTATCATTCTCCTTATGGATCGGTGGAGAATGATTGCGTTGGCAATGCTGTGTACCAACCTCAAACCACTGAAACTGGAAGTAAATAATTAAGTGAATTTGTAATTTACCATTCAAAAGAGCGGTTATCAACCACATATGATCACAGCTACGTATGCGGAGAAGAATAAAGTGATTTACAGTAGCTACCTTACAAAAGACCTATAAAGTCAGTGCCTTTCTGTTCATGTTTGTTTCTCCTGGGTTACATCTCTTCCATGAAATACTTATGACTCCAAGTATAGGGCAGAGCTCCACTATACTAGGCCACGACACTAGGAGGAGGAGATTTGGCCAGTATCTCTCTTCGACCGGTTTGATCTCAGGTACTCATTTTACAGAAGACTGAGTGGTCTGGGAGTCAGTCTGCACGTTGAGGTGTGTTGAAGAATCGCACAACCCATCAGAATCGGATCTCGGCCATTCAGCCAGCAGCTCAGAGCTCTACCCACACCAACTCGCTTCTGTTTAGTGAGGAGCAATACAACGTTCCGTATATTTTTAGGTCGAGCGGTGTCTGTAAAAAGATTTTGTCGAACCAATTTGGTTGCAATATTAACGAGGAAGTTGTTATTTTACGTACGTGGAGAGAACAGAATCAGAACTACTGTTGAGTTCAGAGAGCCAAGGAAAAGTTTTTATGGAGCATACGGAATTATTTATTTGGTCTTGAGTTTTTTCGTGTCGGTCTTATATTTTTGCGAAATAAGAAGATTGGTTCTTTCGCAAAACATAAATATAGCACATTGAATTCTGAACACATTGTAAGAAAACTGGTCTTAGTGGAAGGGAACTTGAAATTATTCATGATCCGAATATTCGTGAGAACTTTGCTCATGCGGCGAAAATCTACACACCTTTAAACTCTCAACTATAGGTCGCAAAATATCGTAAGACGGCTGGTTACCTCTTCCTTGTCACCACTTCTGAAAAGTCTTGACCTAGACGTGCTTCCTAACAAACAACCTATGCAATATCCTTACTCTTGGCATCCGGAATGATTCACGTAGCTCTCCTCTGACAGTGCGTCACCTACTAACTAATTGCAGAAAATACCCGAGAATACGGAGACAAATTGGTCTGGCTGCAGATTTACCAACAATTCCCGGAAATGAGGCGGATGATGTTAATAAACTATTGAATTTTATAAGTAGATCGGGGAGGGGTTAAATTTGCATTCTTCTTTCCTTTTCCCTTTCTTCATTCCTTTTATTCCTTTCCTTTGTTTGAAAATTATAAATTTCAGAATTTATTTCATTTTCGATATAATACTTTGGGCAGCTGTTTCCTTTTCTTTCCTCTCATCTTTGTATTTAGGTGTTTGTTGAATTCAGGAGGGATTTTTAGTGGGTATGGTCGAGTCCTTCGGCGAGTCCCACACACTGGGAAGAGTCACTACGACTCTTCTCTATGGTGCGAAACTGCATTTTTCCCCATCTGCAAGGGCTCTAATAACCTTCACGTTGACGAGCCCTAAAGCCACACAGAACAAAAAAGATTCACGTAGTGAATAATTCTTATTATATTTTTTTACATGTATATAATACAGAAATGGTTTAATTTTATATTCTGACAGTATTTTTAGAAAAATGATGCATGGTCTAGTGTGATTTCTAATTTTACAAGGAGATGAAAACTCTGTTATTATCAATATAGAATGTATAAAAATGGTTTGGTATTATTTTTCTTAAAATTTTGTGCAGAATCCATAATTAAACTAATTTTGTCGTATGTTTGTCGCACGGTAAAAAATATAATTTGCTATGAGGATTTTCCAGGATGTGAATAATTCCGACCGCCAAGAGGAAGTATGTTGTGTGAGTGATAAGTGATGTCTCTGAGTCAAGACGTCTCAGAACGAGGAAGTGGTGACAGTAAGGTAGCCAGCAACCTTCCGATATTTTAGGAACTATAATTGTTTCTATCGTTTGGATAGATGCGTTGTACCTAATGTGCAAATTAAGAAATCTTCTTTATACATTTTTGCTTATCGTGTGATTATTAATTACGTTTTCGAAATCGGTATTAAATTTAATTAATCGGATGTGAATAATTCCGACCGCCAATCCTTCATCATCGGAATGTAAACTGGTTCAAACTCAACGAATGCGTTACTATGTAGAGTACACATTATTATTAATGATTGTTAAAGTCCGACCAATCTGAGAATTATTGATTAAATTATTAATATTGATGGAAGGGGTTTTTCTTTTTATTTCTGTGCGATAAACTGATTTTTTTTAAATTGAAGTTATTTTCACATTAATAATTTTGAAAGAACTTAACTCGTTTCTGCTCGAGATACTTCAAGTTTTATTGGGATAAATGTTTATTTTCTCGAACTTTTCTTGAGATTTTTTAAAAATTAAAGCTTTTATTAAGAAATTTTTCTGTCACGGATTTATTTGTTTTATTTTAATAAATTGATGTGTAGGATTGATTTTTTTCATTAAATGATAAATTTTATTGAGCGATCGATACGTTGAATTCTCTAATTAGTTTTGGTTTAATTGTTTAGTTTCCAATAATTGGTGTCCCAGGTGCATTCAGTAATCTATTAGTAATATCAGATTCAGTAATCACTATTAAGCATTTTTTTCAGGTTTTAGACTGATTTATTTATTTTTTCCTGTGTATTTCAAGTAGATCCCAATTTCATTAATTAAAATTTGTCTTAATTTCAGTCATCGTAAACTAGACCACACATTATAGTTGATGTACAGTTCTCGAATAAAATATTTGAAGTTCTGAAGAAAAAGCATTGTTTTATTGTTATGGAGTTTCATATTCCTCCTGATTCTCTGAATTGCACAGCGTATTTTCTTTATACAGTTTTTATAGTGCGTCAAATATCGGAAATATATTACAAGCCAGTGTTCTTTACTATCACGAACATATGCATGTAGTCGAGTCGGTTTAAATAAAATGTAGTGCTCACACATGTGATGATGAACATTATTTTGTTCCTTTAATTGAAAAACAGATCGTAACATGCCGTGAGTAATATTGGCTAGTGTTTTACTGCTCATGTTAGTCGTGTCCAGTGTATGTTGTATTGCGCACAATTTAAGTATTTACGTAGGATTTGGAACTCCCCTCAGAGATTATTAGTTTCCAAAAAATAGAGGAACATAGTTGCTGCTCTCCCAGATTCAACTAAATTGTTGATAACCTATGAAGTTTCCTGAAAGAAGAGGAACCGTGGACATCATTATACGAGTAATTGCATACAATCACTCAAAATATTTACGAAGAATGCTAGTTGGTGTCTCATTTGTTTTGGAATAATAAATGTATAACAGTACGTATGAATTAACAGTACGCCACTGCCCCTTGGCCCCTTGATCGAAATTGATGGGATGGTCTCTTGCTTGTTTCCGGAGAGTAACTTAGTTTATTGCCCCCCACGTGGTCAGGCGCTGTTTGTAACTGCTTTTTTTGACAAGTTTATTATTATTATTTATTCATTCTTTCCACCAAATCTTCTAACTGACTACTTTCTGTCGATAATTGATTTAAAAATAAATATTTGGTTCGTGGAAATAGGTATTTGTCAAACATGAAAATAAACATTCCATGGTATTCCAGTTCTAGCTAACCAAGATTTCGTCGCCTCGGGCGTGGGTCTTTGTTTCCACCTCGTTCAGTATGCGTCATGTTCCTGGTAGTCGGAAGACCAGAACTCGCTGACCGCCTGCGTTTTCGCCTTGCGAATGCGGTGCGTTAATATTGATATGTTCTAGGAAGGACATGAATCACTCTAATGGACGGTTGCTCATTTCCCGGCAGCTGCCTTCGAATAATGTCTCATCAACAGCTTTCCGTTTTGTGTTAAGGATATAGGAGGGATGTACCTCAGACAGATCCTCTGCAGCTGCATCTGCTTCTTTACGAAATAATCCGAAGTTCTGAGAAGAACGGAACGTTGATGTAAAATTTTATGAGTTGGAAACTTGTTATAAAGCCAATTTGTTTGAAAGGATATTCCAACCATATAATCTTAAACACGTAGTATCTCTAAGCAATTTATTTCTAAAAATAAAGTTCATGGAACTTGAGTTTTTTTCATTATTCTGTTTATTGAAAAGAATTCTTCTCTCTTTCTCTTTACAACTGCCAGTTTTCCTATGCGGCGCGTAGCTTAAAAATCTTAACAAGAGTTATTTGGGATTTTCTTCCCATCTCTCGAAATCACTTACCTCAAATTTGTCACAAGATTGTTTTTTTTTAAGCGCGGACAGAGTTGCTTCGGCTCTAAGTGGGACGGCGCGATATCATTGAGAGAGCAGAGTGTTTTGTTGATTGTTATTTGAAACATAATTTTCAAAAAGTATGCTATATTCTTAGGCATCTCACGAAAATGTTTGTGTTATGACTAGCGCGCACTCTGTCGGTTCGGTCATTCGGTTCGTATACTTAAAAAATCGCTTCCATTCGGTCACATAGTCAGGATGTATGCGCCATGCATGCGATACACAACGTAATGTTAAGTAAACACGAATTTGTGGGGGAAATGTAATTTTAATATGTGTCGTGAGGAGCTAATGATACAGTAGGTTCTCTGCGTGTGTAGAGAAAGTCTGGAACTTGAGGGAATTTCTCACTCCATTTTCAATCCCTTCCTATCAGTTATCGTGCACTCTGGTAGCTCAGAGCTAGCATACTTCTTCGCCGCTGAGTCACTCCGAGATCAATTCCCAGAGGGGTCGATAGCTTTTCACTACAATGTCTCAGCTCATATAGATGTGGCAATTGAAAAGCTGACCCTTCTCCTATTCATCTCCTACTACTCTTAGTATGTCTAACTTACCATTACTAACTACGTGGGCCAAGTTGTAGGTAAACCCAGTTAACCTGCCCACCTACTAACAATAGCCCAACCACCCAACTTCTACCTGTTATCGCTCCATGTAGATAAGCTCCAATAGCACGTTACATTTCCCATTTACAAATACTACTCGTACAACGGAAAAAGAAACTGTCTCGTCTGATGTAGAAGTACTCTGGGTGTCGCATATTGTCTGTTTCTGACTACTTGTACATCGACACAACTAACATTGGCAAGTCAACGCAATTGAAACTGCGGAAAGCCTGTCCCCATAAATGTGCGCGCTCTGTTAAAAGATGTTAGTTGATGAGTCCTCGGTATGTATGGTTCGGCATGTTCCAAAGAACTTTGCCTGTCTTTTTGCTAAGTACTGAAAATGAATATTGTCCCCTCCCAACTGTAATGACCTGCTAATTTACCCATTAAGAGATGAGAACTATGACGTCCCAATTATTCTTCAGAAATTTGGTATCTTAATAATATACGTGAATCTTGCAATGTCTGTTCATTTCCCAATAAAGTCTGTTATTTTAGGATTAGGATGGGAAATGTATTCATCTCTTAATTATGGTTGATTTTAAAAATTAATGTAACATTAGTGGCAAATGATTTGCACAATGGAAATGGATGTATTAGGTTATTGATTTCATTAGAAAGAAATGTTAGGACATGTTTGATTCAGTATTTCTAATTGAACATATTTAAACAAAACGATAACAAACGTCACACCATCATCACGTAATATCAATATTCAAAATAATATCAACTGTACTATGTTCAGATAGGAAAGAGAGAGGAAAATAACAGATTATTCGCAATGAAACTATCACAGTTGCTTTCATAAACACCTCATTGCCAATTGGAAACCATCAGTACACTTCGCGACGAGAGAAACTCTGTCACTAACTTCGCGGTGCGGTATGAGCTCGGCAGTATTATGCTGTATTTTCTTGAAAATGTAGTTTTCTGGAGCAAATAAGTATTCAGTTCATTTCTGCTTTAATGTGTCTTAAATAGTGATCCGCCGAATTCTACTTTAGTTATGTTCATTGAAATGAAAGGGACCGTGCCAATCAACACGAAATTAGTTAACTTGGAAGTACATTTGTTTAAATCTGTGATTTCATGCTCTGAAGAGACAGTTCTATCCCTAACAGCGAAATAACATTACTCTTTTATGTAAAAAATCTGCGAATAAGAAAGTACTTTTTTTCGAATGCGTCATACGATTTCAATGAATTGCGTAGTCTCAGGACTCGTTCTCGCTTCGAGCCATTAGATTTCCGAACTGGGACAAACGTATTATTTCCGTTCACTACTTCAGATGTTTTTTATAAGTGGTTTGATCTCTTTACACCGAAGGTTTTTCTAAAAGCGGTGATTGGGAACATGAAATTGAAATTCTGGCCTCCTTACAACACATGAGCTGGCGACATCAAATTTGAATAAAGGCAGGTGGAAAATTCTTCAGCTAGCTGTATCCGGAACTTCGGGTAGGTTGTTGAGCTCAATGTAACCAAAAACCGGAAATGGTCATGGATTCATTTAATTTTTTTAGAAGACTCTTCTTTCCCCTTCCTCTTGAAAGGTCTTGAGTCCAAGAAAGCTACGTTGCTCCTTTCTGACCGTTCCTGCGGACTGGTATTGGTGGGAGAAACGTACGCATAACATTGTTACCTGAACCAACTAGTTGATCAAGGGTTCATGGGTCAGAAGTGCTGTGCGTGTGATATTCATATCTTGTTTGAATGGTAATTGAATTGGAATGTACACCAATCGTAATCCAGCTTCATTGCTGTTGAAGTTACTTAGCATTTTAACGGGAGTTATTTTATAAGTATAAAGCAACCTCTAAGGAGATTTATATCTCGTTTTCATGTATTAGTTGTATGGACTCGCAATTTGCATGTGAGATTTGGTTCAACAATTATTGCTTCGTAGCGTTGAAGATCCCTGGCGCTTAGGAAGTAAAGAATTACGTCACTTCATGTTATTGCTGTGTTAAAAGTGAAAGTAATCTAAAAGAAAATTTGTGCTATATAAATTAAACAATGTAAGGCTTACAGACCCCATTTACTCAAATTTTGTTATGATTGTGGAAGTTATTGATCGGTTTTCAATCATTACTGAAAATAAATTTTTGGAATAAAGAAAATACACATGAGAGCATTAGTTGCAGCTAACGTTATATTCGTGTCTTCGTGTGCTCTTTATTGATCATTAGGAGCTACGTCGCTTTACTTCCGTAGATCGACCAGGCACTGATGATAATTTTAAAATCTTCGACAAAATAATTCTCGGTCAACGTATTTAAATTCCTATTTATTATGAAAAAATTAACAATCGTCTTTAGACTTCAATTTTTCGTCAAAGAATTACATTTCAAATTCAGCGCGAAGGCATAAGTGTTTCTCTCGCAGTTTCTCCGAGACATGGGCAGGGGAATAGGGGCGGAAGTTTTCCCGGGCCCCCCCAAATATGTATATTTTAACTTTTTTTTAAATCACCCTATCAAAAAGAATATCAACTAGTGCCAATTCCTCGCCTTACGACAAGGATAAGTTATTAATAATAGTTAATTGCAATAAATAATCGTTAGGTTTTCGGTATTTCTAAAATTACAGGAACTGAATAAATTTCATTTTGTTGGTGTTATCTTAAAACTAACTTTAAGAAATAATGAAAGTATTTAAATGATCTTGAAGTCTATTTTACGAACTACTAGGATTGATAGGTTTACTATCAAATTTTACTTTTTTTATATATATTAAAACANATAATTTCTTCTTTTTTTTGTATTAAAACTGATATTTCCGTTGTGAGTAAATCATCGGGAAGTGAAGAAGTATACCTTTGCGTTGCGATTGATTCGTATCGGAACGTGCCTCAACGCTTTTCGCTTTGCACGTGACGCGAATCTCCGCGTGAGTTGATTCGAGCGAAGGAGGTTGTGTGCAGAGGGCTGACAATACCTTGGGATGGTTTCCTTACCTGATCCTCGGCTGCTTTCTTCTCCATCATTGTTCGAACGACGGGGGTTGAAACGGGGGACGTCCGCGCTCCGTCGACAGTTGGCGACGAGCGGATTGGAAATCGCTTCTTCAAAGCTTTTGCCCTCTCGGGTCGCCAACGCACCTTCCTTCTTCTACTCTTGGGAACGGTTGGATCGAGCCAACGTCTT
Organism: Laupala kohalensis; assembly: GCA_002313205.1. Classification (NCBI taxonomy): domain Eukaryota; kingdom Metazoa; phylum Arthropoda; class Insecta; order Orthoptera; family Trigonidiidae; genus Laupala; species Laupala kohalensis. The sequence continues at coordinate 14,664 of NNCF01129944.1, read as the reverse complement.
TCAGCTGCGGCCTGGAAATGGAGGAATTCTTGAGAATCGAGTGGTAACACGCCTCCGCATTTTTTTTTGAGCTACCCGAACTAATGTTGATCATTCGGATAATCAAATTTCACTAAAAATACGAAAGATGCAATACAATAATCCAAGTTTGTACAAAAATATTGCACTTGAGTGAGAAATCATTTGTAACGATTGAAGGCTTATCGTTTACTATTTCCGTCGTTTGAGGATTCCCCGGTTCACATCACTCCAACGGTTAATATGCAAAAAAGATGAGCTCGAAACATTTCCAGAATAACGCTTCTTCTGACTGCAATTTTCTACCACATGTAAAAACACGGCAACTAATATTGTTTTGAACAAATTCCAACATAGCTTGATATTAAATAAATAGTATTTTTTCATGTCACAAATAGAATAAAATTATTTGTTGATACCTCCACAGGAACAGCTCGTCTTACCAGCACCAATTGGGGACACCTATGCTCATCTGTGGGCATTGTAAAACAAAAAGCTCAGTAAAAAAAATTCACTTAGCCTCTACAGTAGGCGAAATATTCACAGTTGTATTCCTTAGGATTGGAGATATTAGGATTTGAATAGGTGAAATCGAAATCAGAATCGAAAAATTTTGAAATTAGCCCATCTCTCCGTACAAGAAAACTTTGCAAGATATCTCCGCATATTAGACATGTGGTAACATCAAGATAGAAAACATTTACAAACACTACATTCGCGAATCTGTGGGTGCGTTTCAGTGTACGCACGCCTTCGCTGGACCAAGTGTAACTTTCAACCTGAAGGACCTTCTGATTCAACATCGAAAGGTTTGGAAAATTCTTATCGGTTGTATGTGAAGAAGCAACCTTCAGAAAATCTTTCAACAAATGATCGTGGTAGACTGTTAGGAGACTATTAATTCGCAAAATTGTCGCAGTGGTTGCCTCCTACTTGCGACTTGCAGACGAACTGTCAGGAAGATGACTATAAAGATGTATTTGTGCCAACAGTAAGTATGAGAAATGGGACAAACGTTTTAAATCTGTTGAGAGTAAAGCCGTCATCTAATAATAATAATAATTACAATAATAATGAAAGTAGCGTTTTTCTGACTGAGTAATTGACTTACTCATTACTCAATGCATAGAGAAAGAAAACTATAAGAGATACGAACTTGAAATGCGACATACTTTTGCATTCTAGTGGCTCACGAAAAAAATAAAGAATTTTCCTGAATTCCGATGTTAAATGGGTAATCAAGTTTCGAATGTTTGCTAAATATCACGAACTAATTAAGAATATCACGTTTTTTGTAAGTAAACGTGCAATTTTTGTTAGCTGTAAATGAACACGAAGGGTATCCCGTATCACCTCGACAAAAACTCCCATGCGAAGCCGAACGAAGTCTAAAAAGGACGAAATCTACCTAAATGTTCACTGTTTCCACCATGTTGGCTGGCTTCAGCTGGCCCAGGTGCGAGATCGCGGAAACTGTGTAAGCGAAGGGAGGGAGCGTGTGGCTGGCTGTTCGAAAGCGCCCTCGCTCGTGTGATGGGCGTGAAGATGGCGAGGGCGGGGACGAAGGCGAAGCAATTGTGATGTTAATAGGCTTTGTTGGAATGGAGGGGAAGGTGATGGCGAAAAGAGTGGCGCTTTGAAGTTTATTTTTAACAATACCAAAGAAAACAAGGCGCAGAGCTGTGATTCTGCCAGGCTCGAGTCTCTTTAAGTTGTTTAGATGTGCAACCGATGCGAGACGGGTTTCCAGGAAAAAGATAGTTGTTGAATTCAGTGTGTTTTCAAGTTAGGGGTCGTTCACTTATTACATCACGCGCTGTGTACGAGGGGTGGGGAGACCCGAAAATTGCGATGAAGAATGACGTATTACACAATAAGATCGAACACCTCAAGTATTTTTTAAGCGGATAAAGATGTGGAAGTGCGGGTTTCACTAATATACCAGGCAATGGACCGAAAAAGTCCAAGAAATTTTCAGATCGTAGGGAGAAGTTCTATCGTGTAAAATATACCTAAGATTCGCCACATCATCTGAAGGATCGTAGCTGTGGTCAGTTTTTTGCAATGTACCCTCAAAGTACAATATTTGCGATTTTTTTTGTATGTTATATATTTTTTAAATACTATATTGAAGGACTGTGGCATTGATTCTAGACCAAAAATAGGCTAGTAATAGGTCTTAAAAGCTTATAAAATGAGACGTAGTTTGGAATCGGCCGTTAATTAAAAATTGCAAAAAAAAACACACACACACAGAAAACCTGTTTAGTTCTTTTGAAATAATTACAAAAAGCAAACCTTTGTTTTTATGGTGTAAAAAGGTAGCTCTCATAATAACCAAAATTAAATTCTGATACGCGTTTTAAGTTAATTAGTTTCTGGTATTTTAATTATTTATTCCGACATTTTTTGTTAACAATTTTTTCCTAGAAAAGACGGAAATTGTTTGTCCCCTTTTAATCTGCGTAGGATTAGTTAATAATAACATCCCTATTTTTAATATAAAAAAGGGGTATTTTTCGTTTCTAAACAATTTAAGCTGAATCCTCCACTCAGTCGTGCAAAGATCTAATTTCGAGAGCTCAAAAGTAGGCATTTTAACGGCAATTTAGAAGAAAAATATTCTACGAATAATAGGAGCAGAGTTAGCTATTTAAAAAACCGAGTCTTTGTTTAAAACAATCAAAACATTAACGGCATTCCACACTTCAAAAGTTGTATTATTTATTATCGGCAATGATTGTGTAAGTATAGATTATTGAACTCTGGCATATTTCCGAATCATTGATACACGAAACCCCTAAATTTCTCATAAATTGTCCATTCAACAATTTAAATTTTACATTATATGAATAAATATTTTTAATAATTTCTTTGTATTAAAAAAGTATTACTGTTCGCTTGTGTGTTTAAACAAATTGTGCTCTTAGCTCGAAAAAATGCAATAAACACGTATCTGGGACTACTTGAAACATATTTTATGTAAAATGTGTTGTATAAATTTAGTACCGTATTCTAGTGAGACAGTCTTAGAATTAAAAAAAAATTCTTCATCGTCGCCTGACGGGTGTCGACATTTCAATATAAACAAGAATAAATTGAAATTGTTTTAGTTTTAATTTTTTGCGATATTATTTGAGAAGCTACTGATTAATCTGTGTCAGGATTAAAATTAAGGTCATATGTGTTTTGGCAAAGGTATGTCTTGCAAACATGAAAAAGAAAATTCACAAACAACCAGGTGAGCATTGTGTAGGGGCGAAAGGACAAGATAAACNGAAAGATAAATGGAGTCACCGTAATATTTTCCCCATCTTCTTCGTAAAACTAACTACACAGTGAACATGTTGACTGTGTACGTCAAAACGTGTTGGTCATGTGAACAAAACTGTTATTACTACACATTTTTTATGAAATACAATACTTGAAAAAATTGTAAAGCAATGGTGCGGGTATATTATTTTAATATTCTCCAAATACATGCACGCACAATTTGTGTACCGACAGATGTACGATTACAGAGGCAAGCTAACACGATTGCGTCTTATACCAATCGCTCTCCAGTCAGCTGTGTTCAACATTATTTATTTATTTAATGTCTTATGGCGAGGTTCGGGCCATTTGACCCATTCTTCCACCTAAATGAGACTTGGGTAGGGGAATTGGGAAGGAGAGATGTTGGGTTGACAGGGAACTAATGGTACCGAACCGAGATTTATCTGGAGTATGTCAGGGAAACCCCAACTGAAAACCTCATCTAGTTCGCGCGAACAGGGTTTGAACCTACGCTCAGCTGTATCGAGAAAGCGAAGGCGCTCCCCTGAGACCACCGCTGTCGTTAATACATTGCTATAATTTATTTTTTCTGACGTAATTTTTACTGAAAAATGTACGACCTACATTTCAAGAAACCACCCTTTCCAACCCATATTCTAGCACTATTATTGTGTAAATTTGAAAGTAATTCTCCCTCCTTATTTCATTTTGTGCGACAACAAGGATCTTAATTTGACCCTACATTTCCACTACAATATCAGCATACTATCACTTCCTCATGTTTCCGAAAGCTGGCGAGCTGATGTTACGTACCAGTCAGTGCTGATGATTTCAACAGATCAGCGAAAGTTCATGAAGTCACATTAACCTTTATCATTTCGAAATACCTCACAAATGCCACCTCACAATTTCCACCTAATACATTCTGGGTTCGAATCGAAGTAGTGGAAGGCGAGGAATTTACCCCTTCCGATTCCATCCCCCCCCCACTTCTGTCTTCTTTATTTATTCCTAACCAAGGAAAAAAGATTCCATCTCTCGTGATTGTCTATAATAGTTGTCAAAATTAAGCATTAACGAATCAAAATAAACATTATGTGCCAAAAATATTTCATAGCTTATATGTACATCACTGTAATCGGGAGTTCTAGAAAACTTGATTACAAGAAAAATAAAATTAGACAAGTTTATAATAGGTTTATATTATCAAAATTAAATATAAAATTACAAATAACTATGGGGTCCTTTTAAACACTCCTCACCTCTAAATACATTTTCTTGACATTTTTGAAAAGCTGTATTGTAATATGAAAAGACAAGCTGTCTTGCAAATGCAAAATTGTATTTTCCCCGACAAAATGTTTCTGCTTGACGAAATAGCACTAACCTTCCATTTATTCGAAGTGGATTCAAGTATATTGTTTGAATGCTGGATGATTGCGCGAACATTCGATCATCAGCAATCACTTGAACTTCTCTTGTAGAGCAAAACTGGAAATACAAATTACATTTCGAATTTTTCGAATACATCGGGGATTCGGATTGATGAGAGCGAAATTATCAGTGTCTCGAAAGTCAAAAACATCCACCTACATGAGGTTCTTCGGTAGACACTAGTAATTGATCATAATCTGTGGGGTCATCCATAAAAATGTTCGCAAAAATGAATATTTTTGAATCCCCTTCCCCCTTCATATCATTTTGTCACAAAGACGAGACACCCCTCGTCAGTGAACGTCTCAGATTTATCAAATACCCCCGTCCCCCGATTTTGATTGAGGAAAAAATAGAGATACAATATTTTTGTGATTTGTTGTAGCATTTATTTGATTTAAACATTAATTTTTAACGGTAATTTAAAAAACATTGTAATGTTTTATTTAATTTGCTTAAACAAAACATTGTAATGTTTTAATTAATTTGCTTAAACATGGTGGCTAAAAAACACTGCTACCGATTTTGATTCGTAAAATTCGGATAATTTATCACTTCCGCGGAGATGTCAAATGTAGATCTATAGAGACAGGAAGAACTTATTGCTCTTTTTCGATAACTGATTCTAAATGAAGGCAATCAGGGTTTACCATGCTCTCAAACCATTCAGCATCTTCACTTTCTATAAGGTTTGAAATAATCGTAAGCAATTCTCATTGTCTTCTTTTTATGTCGTCAAATTATAATTGATTATTGTGATTTTCGTGATCTTGAGTGTCTAAGTAATAATATGAAAATCCATGAACNCGTGATCTTGAGTGTCTATGTAATATGAAAATCCATGAACGTACAAATCTTCGTGGGGCCCACCCTTCCCCCTATGATTAACGTAACACTCAGTGGAAGCCTCCCACCCCCCGCGCATTCAAAGCGAGCATATTTTATGGATGACCCCTGCGATATTTTTGTGTAATGGGATTGCACATTCTCGTCTGCGTTTTGTGAAATGAGCCATTGTTTTCTATTGAAATCATATTTTGAGAGATTGCTGCTTTCTTAGAACGTGGTATTTGATGTTTGTAACACTTTGATGCCAAACAAAAGAAGAATTTAGCTTGTGGCAGGAAATTGCGAAAGTTTCGTGTCTTATAATTTCCTTCAAGGAATAATTATTATTGTAATACGCTCGTTTCTTCATTTCTCTTATTTGAATTATTTGTTTAGCTTTTGGAGAAATTCTGGCTTTTTGGAGAAACTTGAGATTTTTTAGTAAAGCTTTAAGTTTTTTGCCACTTTTCTCTCTTTGCTAAAAAAAATTAATTGTGTTGTACATGTATGGAACCTGAAAGGGTCAGCGACGTGTTCTCTTTTCACGAAATCTGTAGAACAGAGCTGAAGGTACACGTCTACATAAGCAATTTTGAAGGAACTAACCGAGCGTAAATCCTGGAATTATATTAGTACTTGATCGTTGTATCGCTTTTTACGGCTTATTTAAACCACAACGGAAATTAAGACAATTTTCTTTGCGTGGTTTTGAACGCACCTCTACGAAATTAAGGATGTGTATAATTAGTTTATAAGTTGGCACCTCTTATCAACTAAGAATTGAATATGTGAAGTGTAGTAAATCCATGCTGAATTTCAGTCTCGCGTTTGCTAATGTTAGTTTAGGGAATCTAAATCTAATCTTCAGTATTTTGTTTTGTTTTTTCTGTAGATCTTGTTCCTCAGATAATCGGGATTTTCTGCGATTATTACTTTCAAATTTCCGCTCCGTCTGTACGATCAGTCACTTTCCCAATCGATTACGTTGGAGTCAATGTCTTTCAGTATCGTTTAACCTTGAAGTGGAGTAGAGTCCTTGGACTAGCCCAACTGCGACGCAATACCGCCTTGGAGGTTGCAACGCTACCGAAATGCCCGGAGCGAAGCAGCGGCTCTCAACTGCGCTCGTTCGTTCGACTCGCTCGCGCCATCAGAACATGACGTCACGAGGCGGCGGTTTCGCATCCATCATGGCGTCTCGGATCGCCGCCGCCGCCGCCGGCGCTGTCAAAAGCGCTGCACAGTGGCGCCTCCAGCGGCGGGCGTCGCAATCGACAGCGTCTGTTCTCCTACGCCTCGTCTCGTCTCATTTTCGCTCCCCCACTCCGGACTCTGTTGCTCGTCGGAGGGGTGAAGGGGAAGGGAGAGAGACAGTCAGTGAGTGCGATGAAAGGGAGCAGTAGTAGTCGTAGTAGCAGCATAGTAGTAGTAGTAGTAGCAATATATGAAGGATGAGGAGAAAGAGCAAAAAGTGGAAGACCGCGAAGGCCGACGAGTACAGCGTGCCTACGCTAACGTGGGGTGGGAGGAGGGGAAGTGTATAGAGAGAGAAAGAAAGAAAGAAAGATAGACAGGTCTCCTTCACATTCCATGAAGATGCATCGCAATTGATCTGGGATTTTGGGCCGGCGGCGGCGTCAGGCCCCTCTTCCCTGCCAGGAGTGAAAGGAGTCTTCTTCAGCTCGGAACAGCGAGGAGGAGCTCTGAACTTTGTCAGAGGTTTAGAACTTTCTACTGACGAAGTGCATATATCGCACATGTATGTGTTACCACTATCCCCACAGGAAACTGGTACCACAACTAAATTAATCATAAATTACACTCAAAATAAGCATGCACAAAACTGTGTAATATGTTCTTGCAAACGAGGATGCAATTTGAGGTTTCTAGAGGATTGGTTTGATACACTACTTTTGACCACAGTTTGGGACATTTGATATTCATCAGTGCTGTTGAGTACATAATGGGAGGTTAACAGTATCGCAATAAGACCATGGAAGCGCAATAGTCTCGTTAATTCGGGCAATGTCCAGGTAATTGAAAAATCCTGATAACCAAGAAATAGAAACAATAAACGACCTGTTCGCAAAATAAGTCTGACATCGCATTTAAATCAAGCTGTAGAGCAAAAGTGTAAAAGAAAATATTTTTTCGTTGCAGAACGGTGAAAACAAACGGGAGCTGTGGATGAACAATGACCGGATATACATTGTTTTTCTGTTCTTATAAAAAATTCGGAAATCCAAATTTTTATTAAAACAAAGCTTATTGTACCAGTATTAAGACGAATACCAAATACAGAAGTCTCTCCTCATAACGATTCTCCCTATTAGAATGAAATCAATGAAGGTTGATTGGTTGGCCATAACTGTAAATGTATTTATTCTTTCTCTTTGCCGATATTGCTCTCTTTTTATAAGGATGGTATTTCAGTCGTTCATGTCGTTTCAGTTCGATTATTGAAATCAGACATTAAAAATAATACGATGTAATAGGGGTAAAATTAGTATTTTTAATATTAGTATTATAGTAATGTTTTCCATATTATATAGGGCGGAGTAATTCCGAACACGGGCATATTCTGTTGTCTCGCCCCAGACATGCCACGTCAAATATTATGTCAGCGTGGATTAACAATTCAAAGTTGCGCCCCCTTCCCCCACACACACACCATGTTTTTCTTTTGTTGTGGATATGTCCCTACCAAAATGTATGTTACCCAAATCTATATTCCTGCCTAATCTGAAAAAATTGGTGGGACAAAATAGTCGCTACTGTTTCGAAATGTAGCTCCGAATAACACTGATGCTTGTACTATTCTTGCGTTGAAGCTTTCAGATTGGTTAGTGTGGTCAGGTACCGCGAAAGGACACGAAGACTTGCAAGCGAAGGATAGTTTTTCATGTAATTTAACATTTCCTGCCGTCGTGTTATATCGCCTAATATCCCAAACCTTTTATGTTGACTGATTTTACAGTTTTCCTGCAATTACGAAGGAGGTTTAGCCGCCGACGAACATGAGCAGAATTAATGAAAACAAAAGCTTTCTGCCAACTTCAATATTAAATAATACAGAATAATCCCGAATACATGGTATGATCATTTCACGTGAAATCAACCGAAAAACATTTTCTCGCCCACCATCTCAGATTTTTAAGACATTTGGCTTCTATTCTTCTTCCAGACTTCGGTACCCACATCAAAATTTAACTTTTTAGCTCTTACCGTTTTCGTCTCACTGGCTTTTCAAAGTTTCGAAAATTTGGCGTATCGAACAAACTGAGATAGCTAAAGGCAACTTGCTAATCTTTCGGGGGGAAATCCTAACTTCTATATTTTTCATCAAATAATTGCGAAACTCTGTTGTTGTATAGGATGTTAGAGAAAAATACTCAATACAGTAAAGTATTTCTATGAATACTGGAAAAAATATTTCATTTGAATATTAGCAGATTATTTTGGTAAAAAAATGGCTTCACATAAAACTGGATATCACGAAAGGGGTATATTTTAATCACATTTTTCTTCTTTTATATTTCTCAGTATTACTAGGGCTATCATGTATGATGAAAGAAAGATGGGATTTTCATTCCTTAGCTTTTTTTGTTTTAAATGTTTGACTTTCAAAGAGTCTTTTATAGAGTAATTTTATGAATGAATCATCGTTAAAGAGTATTTAAATATTTTGTTTAAAGTAAAATACAAGATACTGTTTGATATAATGCTAATTGTTATTCCTAAAACCATATAAATTAAATGTACCTAAATAAATAGATTTGTTCTATTTTTTTTTAAATTACGGCTTATACGAGATAAAATGTTTTTGACATTATGTACATTTAATTAATAAATTGTATTATAGCCTTCACACAATTATAAGCAACTATGTTAACATTCATAGTAGTTATCATTAGAGACTGCATAGCTAGTAGAGACAGGCTTGGTGCAAGTCAGAAGCAAAACTCAATAGTAGCTGTTATATCTTTGCTTGAGAATTTTATAGTATTGGTGTAAATGTGAGAAATATTTTCAACTCCATATTGATTCTTAATTTTGCGGATTTTGAAATCCTAGCCAAGATAGTTTCACTCGAGATATGCTGTATTGAACCCTGAATTATCAATATTCTCCATCGTTCAGTACTCACGGCTTCAGAGAATTAGAAGTGTGTTTCCACTGTACTAGTAGTGTCGAGAAATTCATTTATAGTCGCTTCGGCGAGTGAAAGGGGTTGTAGCGAATATAGATATAGTACGTAAGAATCTCCTCTCTCCCTTCACTTCGTCGGAAATCGTCACTTTGTCATTAGTTGATTCCACAGAAACAATTATACTCCATACACTTTAGACTCGTCTCCTGGTTGATTCAACATCCCGCAGATTCTAGTATTGTATTCTGGGGGCGTCCCGTGACTTGGTGCCTAGCGTATTTGCCTTCTACCCCTGGTGACGATGGTTCGAAATTGTCCGATCCAAGTAGAATTCGCAGTGGTGGACGAGCGAGTTCCCCTGCCTATCATTCCACCACAACTTTCACTCATCATCATTCCACCTCATTCGCATGTCAATCTTGTCATCCCCTCGTCATTTAGGAGACCGTCTGACCTGAGAACAGGCGGTGTTCGTGTCCAACGACCTGGGCACAGAGGAGCCTCAACGCGGTGTCCCCGAGGCAACAGTGCTGTTAGAAGATCTCTACCCCAGAAGCAATTCTGACACAATTACATACAATCTTCGATTCAATTTTTGTTAAATTTCTTCAAATGTGTAATATTGTGTGGAAAAATACGAAAGCCACGAACGATAGGAAGAAAATCCATCCACAAAATGTGTATTATTTAATTTACTTCAACCTCTATTTTAAAACGAACATTTTAATTAAAGTAATTACAACATTTTGCTGTGTATAAGTATTCAGACCCAAAACGGAAATGAATTTAAATTACAATTGTATAAAGACGGCGAAGAAACATCCTATGATATTTTAACTATTAAAACTGCCCATTCCTGTTTCCGGAGATTGGACTATTTCCCTTTTTCAACATAAAAATGTGGCAAATTCTAATGTGATTCAATTCCAGAAGAATTTGTACCTTGAATGTGCCGTATCTCGTTGTGATTGAACATATTGCTTCCAATGAAATTCGTCTTTGAGTGAATATGAATATAAAAATGTAATTCTTTGTTTGGCAAATTACTGTTATTGTGCGTTGTCATTTTGCGTTTTTGATAATTTCATCTTTACCATCCTATTTGACTTGAATAGTTTAACTTAATCCTTGCACATAAATCGCTGTATGAATGGGAGGATGCAATACTTATTTGTTTTCGGAGCTAAAATTCCTTGACAAAATCCATTAGCCGTTGTTTATTAGTTTTGTCGTGTGCAAAGTCTGCTTTCAGTGTCGTTGAGAAAGTGCCTCTGAATTACTTAGAAAATATTTACAAAATCTAGTATTTGTCTGTAAAACTGTCGTTCAGAGTACGTAAATGATTGCTACAGTGTCTTGTAGATGAGAACTTCTTATTGATCTCTTCGTAGCTTTTGTCCTTACTTCAATTCTACGGGGCAACTTCTGAAGGTGGGAGACGATGTTCTGACGTTGAAAGAGAATCGAAATTGCAGTGTCATTTTAATCATTATATCGAAAGATTTGTTATCGCGAAAACTATGGATCGCGTGATTTTGGTAAACACGGTTTCGGCGTTTCTAACGTCCACATGCGGATCGCCTCTACCATGCAGCAAATCCTATCGGGCTTACACTAGGCCGTAATCAAGGGGCGAGGCTAACAGTGGAGCATGTTTGTTTAAAAATTACAGTTAACAACGCAAGTTTTATAAATATTACCTTCAAATAAAATGCATCAAATAAATAATTAACAATTTCGTATTATTAACATTATTAATCTGATATTAATAAAAATAACATTTCTAACTAATGACAATTATTAACCTGGTAACACCTTTACAAAGTATGCCATTTATCAACTTCAATTTTATCTGTTAAAGAGTTCAGGGCCTATTGCCCCCCCCCCCTAAAACCGCCTCTGACTATCGGCACACGCTACGCTTTGTCAGTACGCTACAACGCTAGCGAGACGAGTGAGTGTGTCGAAGAAGACACGCTTCTTGTTGCAGCAGATGCTATTGTTATTGTTTTACCTACTTCTGGAGTACACCCATGTAATATTGTAGCAATAAGTAAGTTGAGATAACTGATTTTCTTTCTCTTTCAATGTCATGAGGGAAAACGAGTACCTGCTAAGTGCTTGCGATTTCTTTAACAAAAAAAACTTTGGAAGGACTTTGATAGACCGAGTGGGAGGCGGCGTCGGAGGTAGACTCCTAGCGAGCAAAGTAAATCTTATTTATAAAGATGAATGTTTCGATGTTTGAAAGTTTAAACCTGACATGCAAATTCATGGATCTTCATGAAACTTGGTGAAATTGTCATATACCGTCTCGACGAGCCACTGCGATATTTCTAATTACTCTCTCGCGAACGGAAATTAACGTGTTTGTTGCGGAATCATATATTATTTTCCTATAAAATTAAAATAAGTTATTCTGATTTTAATCTGAAACACTGAATATCTGACATTAATTTTGGAGCAAAATCAATTTTATTCAACATAATACGGGATAACTCCTCAAAAAAAATTATTTTTTTCTTCTCACAAGTCTATTTATGGTTGTGAGGAAGGCTAGCTGCCTTCCTCACGTTGTCACTGAGCACCTCTGTAGCAAGACGTCTAGGATGGACTTGACAGAGCGAGGGAGGTAGCCAACCGCCTTCCTATATTTTACAACCTTTAGTTTCCTCGGCATCATAATCTCAGCGATCATTAGGATTTGCCATTCGGTCAACCTTGGCGCGTGATACCCATCTCGTGGAATTCGTCATGATGTGTCACGTAGCGTATGTAAACTCCAACGAAGAAGTCGGCGCCCTCGAGGTGGGCAGACAGCGTCAGATGTCGAGTGTGCGGCCGACATCGCGGAAGTCGGCGGCGGGAATCTTGGCCCACTTCCGGTTTGATTTCCGTGGCCCGAGGTCTCCCGTGGGGTTGGCGGCGAGGTGCACCTGCGCGCGGAGGTGGCGTCTGCCAATGGAGGACAAGAGGCCATCGTGGGCTTCGTCTTGGCTGGAAAACTCCGACGGATTCGATTGCAAAATCTGACGACGTAAGAATCCACTACCTGAAACTGCCTCTTTGCGTTTCCTGATGGAACTGGAATTTCTGAAAATTAATTCTACTAAAAACTTAAATTGGGAACAAATATTAAAGATTCGCACAAATGTTACAGAACCAATTGTCTGCATTTATTTATATATTTGTTTATACATACATGGTTTACACCATTTTTGCAAAAAGAACCTATTAGTAATAATACAGTATTAACAATGTTCTAGGACAGCGCTGTCCAACTAGAGACCCAAGAAACTTTTTCACTGTTCGCGAGGTATAGTACAGTTTACATCAAATTTTTCATCAACCGTTGAGAGGTACACTGAGCTATGAATATATGCTTTGGAAATTAATATTTGGTTTGGCGTGTCAGGTGTGAGAAAATAAAAGATTGTTTTTGGAATTGCCCCGTCATACTACAAAATATGAAAACATTATACAACTCTAATGACCCAGACGTCGGCGAACCCTAAAGCTCCAATAAAAAAATACAAATTAATATTAAAATATTTTTAAAAAGAAGAAATATACTATTAAATTTTTCCAGCTTGAAATAATTTATAACTTGTCAATTAATATCAGAATATCGCGTTACATATAAATAAATGTGTGTCATTTATTTTATTCGTTAGGTAACATTTTGCCAAACCCCATCCCGTACCGGCACGATCGATGTAAAGTGTACACGAATTAGGCGAATAAAATTTTAAAACATAACGCTCGAGGATATTTTTATTTCAGTTAAACTTGTTTTTTTAATGTAACAAGTATTTTCTGAAGGTAAAATTCGAAAGTAATTGATATGGTTTTATTATTACTTTATGTTCGTGGTAGTACGCATGTATTACTTGTAGATTTAGCTTAGTTTACGACAAAATTATAATCGTTCTTAAAAGTCTATTATTTTTTTTAGTAAAGAAGTTACTTTATTTACACGTTTCGATTTCCACTTCGCTACAGGCCTTGACCAGAAATTGCTACGCATTAACTTTCGAGCTGCTTTTTTGATCTCCATCTTGTATGTCTCGTTCTTTAGAAAACTTCGGTGCGATCTTCTCGCGTTCCTTTGCATATCATGTTATGAAGTTGAAAATCTTGACGATTCGAACGTTAAAATCTAGTACAGTCAAATTAGTAAATCACTTTTCAAGCGATTGACTAAAAATAAATTTCAGCGTGCATTTTCCCTTGTCAGAACATCCATAGTTCCTATTCGTGAATATGGCATTGATACTTCATTAAAACTTTGAGGGTGTTTTAATGAAATTCTCTCCAAACCAATAGTGAATGTACGTAATTAAGGCCCTTCATTCCTGATTCGATTGTCAATCTGTGGGTGTATTAAGTCCAACATATTTTTTGTCTGAATGTCTTTTTCCATACGTTGCCAATTCAATACGAATTTTAAAGAACATGACCTTGTCAGTCAAGAATTGTGTGTTCATGTAACTAGGCATGAGATAAAGTTTGTGTAAATCGCGGTTGGTCGTTGAAATTTTACTCGTGCCTCAACCTCCAGATTGACTCCCTATCCACTCAATTTATTTTAACCACATATACAATATGCATTACACATTTACAAATCCACACATTCATTTATTTTGTCCTTTGTTCTTAGACCGCCTTGCCTTCAACCATGTCATTACACGGCTCTTTATTATACGTAGTCTGTATTTGATTTTTTGCACCTTTATTGCATCACTGCTGTTGTGACGCGCACAGCATTACCATCCCTGCCACGTGAAGGCAGACGCTCATCTACTATCATCCCCATCCACTCAGCTTGCTTAGGAGTGATCGATGTACCCTGAGAGTCAAATTTGCCAGAGATATGATTCTGATCACATATCCACTTCCGGGTGTCGTAGCCGAGAAATCGCGCATTTATTTCCTTGTGAGCTTAAACAGACTTCTCG
>NNCF01129942.1:155692-172420 GCA_002313205.1 Laupala kohalensis | reverse complement strand
TTTGTAGGCAATGAGATTAGATTTCTTTACTTCACTGTATAAATATAAGAAATTATAGGAATATTTATAAGTAATTTGTGATTCGAATTATACCAATTCCATACGATATCTCTCAATTATATTCAAATTCTGTTAAAAAGTATATTTTATCACAGTATTACGCAAACGTTTTTTATAGAAAGTATAATATCTTTTACATTGCCTATGAAGACCTCTCGAGACAACGAATCTCGAGATGTCGTTTAAATATAGAGAATGGTAAAGTTTATTGAAGTCAAGAATATACAGAATATTTTTGTTATAGAAGTGCAAAATGTGTATAATAAAAAAATACAAAATATTTATTTAATAGCGGTGTAATGAAACATTTTATCTCGTTACGATTTACCCGCCGCACGATGTCTTCCAAATATGAGCGCCGCTTCAAATAGACCTACGACTGGTCGAACGAAACTTCCCCTGTCGAAGGGAAAGCAAGAGGAGGGAGGTCTTGCAAACCTAACAGATCCAAAACTGGTCAGAGCGTGGGACTTAGAAAAATTAATGGACCCTTTTGTGTTATCAGTAGTGTACAATGTACATACAACAGAAATATACATAGATTATTATAAAGAGAATCTCTCAATTATTGATTAAACTCATTGTTCAATCTCTGCATGAAATAAATGTTAAAACAATTATGGTTAGAGATCTTTTGAATATGTCCATCTATGAAGAAGAAAATTAAGCACATAACCCTAAACACTTGGGGGAAAATAATTTCTTTTTTCGGGAGGGGCCATGGGGGGCTGGAGTCGCCACTGTCTCTGCTCAACGTTACGAAAGCAATAAAATGATTAGGTGATCTCATATAAGTTTTTTTCGTTGATATCAGTTATGCAGAATTAAAATATTCCTTGGGCATTTGTATTTTTGACCTCTTTTCGAGTACAGGAATTACAACAATACGGTAAATAAATAAATAAACAAATAAATAAAAATATAAACAAATAAACAAACAAATAAATAAATAAAGGGTTTCATGGTCAGAGTACGATACACATAAATAATATATACATATTGTGGCCTGTTTAAGATGTCTGCCGACGTTATAGACAAAAAAGTCAATTAAAGGGAGGTAAGGAGAAAGATAAAATGTTTAGTTGGATGCTAATTGATGCAATTTTAAGGCAATTTACAATTATGCGAGAATATATTTTTGTTACTTTCTTCTTCCTCTTCTTTATCCTGACCATTATTAATTGCATTTCAATGGGAATCCGCCTTTGTACTCTGGCACCATCTGGCGCGAGCCGCTGTCCTTTCTTATCACTGTTTGCTCTGCTCATATTTTAACTACCCGATGCGAATAATGAGACAATGTATGAAACATTATTACTCATACGAATTACAAGAGAATTTAATTTTTTTACAACACAAATCTGCCACTGTGCTACACCCCTGGTATGTGCCAATTAATTCAGCATACAAACTCAAAAATTGATTTCAATTCTACAAATTATTGTCCCTCACTCTGTTTTAAGCATTGTGTGAAAATTCATTTCCCTCATTTGAAAATACTTGGCATGAAATATAAAAAATGAATTCGTTGTCCTTATTTCTTAAGAAACTTTTGCAAATGTATTGGACACCGCTTATTCTCCATATTCATAATATATAATGACCCTACTTCAACGGAACTATTGAGTATACTCTCAAAATTACTAAGGATTATTATCACATATCGAAGACAATATTGTAAAAAAGGTTAAAGCACCAAAGATTCCTGACACGAAATACCAGTGAAATTTTATCTCAATCCATAACGCCAAAATGCCATACAAATTAAGATATTAAATTTTATGTTTCAGTTCCAGAAAACTCGACACAACAAATTTGCTATGGAAACGAAATGATTAACAGTTAGTTGCATTAAACTGAAATTTGTTACTTGGTCATTTTTATAAGATCAAAACGGCGGCATTGGAGGGAAGAGATTTGTGGAAAATGTGATCTCGATGAAAAAGAAATTCCAGTCTTCTCATATACATGGAAGCAAGTACATTGATCATGGACTTATGAAGATGAAGAAGGTTTCTTTTCTGGAGTTCTATGAAATAGAGGCAATATGGAATTTTTTAAATATACCTATTTAAACTTTCATTAGTTCCACTGAAAATGTAGACGTACGCAACTTTTGTTTTACCAATTTGGCTTTGATTTGCATTGTCAACCATACATTGGCATTTATCTGTTACTTAGCTCTAAGAAATTGTCTTCTTCACTTTCATCCTGTCCCGGAGGGGTAGAAGAATGGGAATAGAAGTCTTTCTGGAAATCTTCTCTTGAAGTTTTCTTCTCAATTTCATCTATTAAAGAATAGTAAACAAAACGAATCACCAAAAGCATAATTACGTGAAAAGAGACGCCAACTTACAACTGCAGTTTTCGGGAAAATCAAGTCTAATGATTTGAACCTTTTTATGTCATAAAATTCTGTTTCTATTACAGGGCTAGAGCGGATACAAGGAAGTATTTTTCTCTTCCCCAAAATGTCTTTTTTATTAGATAAAAAAGTATTTTAAAAATTAATATTAAAATATCAATTACAGTAGAACAAATATTTCTTTCATCGTTTCAAAGTTTCAGATTAGAAAATAAAGAATTATATATTCAATAATTAGAAATATACTGTTTTGTATTCCTAGGACATCACCTAAACTAAATTCTGGATCCTTCCCCGGACATAACGAGTTTAAAAGGAAGGTTGAAAATTTATCATAATTAATGGTGAGTTATTAACTACCGTTCGAAGTATTACTGCGATCTTTAATAACAAAAAAAAATTGAAGTCTCAATTTTAATAATAAGAGAAATCACAGCTCCCTAGCTCGCAAGCGAGTAGGTTTCTTAGGCGTCGCAAAAGGATGGCATCAAAGTATTGTTCTGACAAAAAAAAATTATAATGGGTTTAAGATGTTAAGATCCCCACCAATTCCAGGTCATTTTTTCCTATGTGAAGGATCTCACGTTTGTCGAGTTTTCCTGGTTCACTGACGAAAATCGTGTCACCTTTGGTGCAAAACATCATAGTGCTCAGTGAGTCTGAGTATTTTACTTCAATCCTCGAAACGACAAGTCACTTAAAATCTCATTATTTCCAAGAAGCGTTCCATACTCCTTTGTGGTTTTCTTTCAATGCTCTTTATGATCCGGGTAGTAATTTCGTTACCCATCTGTTTCTCGAGTGTAAGTGTGTAAGTAATTTTACTCACGTTACATCTGAAAGACGTCAAGTATTGAGATTTATGAGTTTGAAAAAACAATATTTTTCCGAACGTTGCGTTCTTTCGAGTCAATCCGCGACAGAAATGGGCCAAGTGATTTTTTTGTTGAATAAATAAATAAATGAGTAAATAAATACGGGTTATTGAAAATCATGATTTTTTCTAAAGCTTTCTGATATGTTTTTAATGTAATAAGTACAATTTTAAATGTTGGAAAAATAAACATTTTAAAAATAAATAAATCCTTATAATCAAAGCAATCAAAAGTTTGATACAATTGCCAGCGAATCAGTTTTAATAGATTTTTAAGTAAAATAATTATAATAGTCATTCTAAAGATTTTTTTTTCTGTATAATCAAAACAAATCATCATTGGCAGAAAAAGTGAGTAGTTGTTCTTCCTAGATGATTTCCAATTACTCGATTTTCAAGTCATAATTTTTACTCTCATGATTTTTGCGACTAGGATAGTGCCGAAGGCCCTTAGAAAAGGTTTAGACGAATTGGTCATGGGGTTCTTGGTACCCAAGATCAAGAAGTCTGTTTTGTTGATCATGTGTCACATTGTCTGGTAGTTTCTACCTAATCATAACAACAGTACTACTGTACAGTATCTGGCAGATTCGATGTGTATTAGAAGCAGCCATTCTGTTAGAACGTAAACATAATAAAATAAAATAATAATAATAACACTATTATGAGCTAGGTCTCATATGCTACCCTAAGTAGAAACGAAATGAATGATTAACCTTTACTCGTGGTAATTTTCAAAAACCCTAATATGGAGTTAAAATATGTTACATATTTAGGTGAATGTCAGTGGCGAATTAATAAGGATTATTGGTACAAAAATTAAAATCTTCCCGCGCCAATGTTGTCAGGTAGTGTACTTTGGATAATTGTGAGAAATAGTACGAGTATGATAGTTAATGCAAAAGCTCTGCGTTGTATGAGTAGTTTCTAATTAACAAGTCCTGAGACTGATTAAAATATAAATCGAAATGTTAACAACAGGGATGAATCAAGTGGAGGGGGGGGGGACAGTTTTCACCGATCACCAGTTGGTAGAGATCTCTAACCTACACGTAAAATACTTTTTAAAAGATTTAATTCGAAACCAAATTTTAGGCGAGATAAATCTAACCTGCTGATTTAAAATATTTTATTTTGTTACCATGGACGAGCTGTAAGTTATTCTTATTGATGGGGTCAACAACACCTTCAATATTCATTTATTTATTTATATTTGCGTGATGTGGGCGATGTGACAGGAAATATAAAAAATATAATTTAATTATATTATTTACAAGAATATTTAAATTAGTACAATACCTCCTGGGAAAATTACCCACTTTTCATCATAAAGCAGATAAGTTGATTTTTATAGAAGATTGTAGGTGAGATTGACAGAGGACGTTCAAAATATAATTAAATAATAAATGGTATTGTCTACTCTGTCGATATTTTATTAGCAATAAGTAGTTATGCCGAAATCGTGTGTTTTAAAGCACTGACGATGCTCGCTAAGCGAGCGAAAAAGCCTTTTGCTAAGAAAATATCGACAGAGCAGACAATACTATTTAATAATAATAAATTTATTGTCAAAACACAGTACAAACTGCGTATGACCACGTGGAGGACAATAAACTAATTTACACTCCGGAAGCAAGCAAGGGACCATCCCATCAATTCCGATCAAGTGCCCTAAGGCAGAGGCGGATTCAAAATTTTTTTTGAATAAGTTCCTAGATAAGATAAAAGTTAGCTGCGAGTTATAATACATATATAATGTCAATATGTTTGTAATTTAACGCAAATATGTTTGTAAATTTACATGTTCAAGTTATTATCGAACTATAGATTATTCTGAGTATAGTGTTTAAAAATCATAAGAGTTGAAAAAACACTAAATTCACGATTTATTGTTACAATGAACACGCCCCTAGACAAAGCCTAGAGAACCTGTATAAGAAATCTCTGCCTCTACCGGCAGGAAAAACGGAGAAAAACCCGGGCCAGAATGGGGCTACAGAATTTATGTACACAACCGTGCCAAAGTTGAGTACACATAAAACTAAATTAATAGGAGCCATAAGACAACACAATCATGCAAGAAAGTAGTTTTTGAAATTGTTATAAGTTGTTTAAAAAGTACTACAGCAATGCCGTGATAGAGTACAAGACGGATTTAACTTTTGTTAAAATCAATAAATTCTTTTACATTGTAGAAGCACTGGTGCAGGAGGTAGTTTTTAACCGCGGATTTGAAGAGGTTCAATTTCATAATATCTTTTATATTCTTGGGCAGGGAATTATATAGAAGGATTCCCGAACGATATGGTACTTTTTGGCAAAGAGTGGTTGACACTCTAGGACGATGAATATTATTACTATTGCGAGTATTGTTTGTATTCGTGAACGAGACTGGTTCGTATGAAGCAAGGGTGGCACTTCAGTAATTCGGCCTTACAAACACAACCGTTTCATAAATATAAATGCAGGGAAGTGTTAAGATATTTAATTCCTGGAATAATGGTTTACAAGAGTTTCGGGGGTGAGATTTACAAATTATCCGAACTATCCTCTTCTGAATTCTGAAAGTTTGAATACTCTGACCATATTTATTATTTAATTTGTTGATTTTTATAGTGGAATGTCATTCTTGTCCCGGGCGACAGGAAGTCTAGACCCGTCCCCGATTAACGTGTTAATGTTTTCATTTCTGAAATGAAAATCTGATTCACTCGTCTGTTCCATTTCGTGCCAGTAATTCCTATTGTATTGATTATAGCCTCTGTGTGACGATTTGAACGCACTAGCATACAACTTGACACTTTTCGAACGCACTAGCATAGAGCTCACAACACACTATTTACAACTGCTTATTATATATATAAAATAAGCAGTTGTAAATAATGTGTTGTGAGCTCTTAGCTTCTTCATTCAGATACTATTGCCTGATGAACACATTGATATGTATAGTCCGAGTCAATATGTTTGATCAGAGATTGTTGTCGATCCACGATTCTGTGGGTTAGGGGTCCAGCACACTTTTATTGCGCCACTCTGCTGCTCAGAGTACACATTCTTCAATTCTGGTTTAAAATATATATAATCATTGTAAATATTGTTATAAAAAATAAAATTTTGGTTGTGAGTCAAGGGGTACACGGTGAGACATTCAGCATTAGAGTGCGAGTGTAAAGATAAGGCTTAGGGTTCTTGATCGGAATTGATGGGATGGTCTCTTGCTTCCTTCCGGAGAGTAATTAGTTTATTGTCCTCCAAGTGGTCACACGCGGTCAATAACTGTTTTTTGACAGTAAACGTATTATTAAAATGGTGCAACAAAGTGAGATGGTAGCCGTTTTGTTATATAATTTCTTCTCTGTACGATTTTTTTAAGATGTGTGTAATTTACTTTTATTCGAGTTTTTGGACCGATGCTGTCTGAGTCCTGAAGTGGTTGGAGGCAAACGTCCGATAAGTAGCGTGAGCCAGCAAACTTGTTGAAATGTTCAAACAGGCTAAGACGACGTATAATTTAGTTAAACAAACTCTAGTAACATGTGACAATACTCTCTTGCTCTATGATATTCGTATTCAAATAATTTAAATGACTACGCAAGTAGACTGTTTTTTATTAACACTCATGACATTTCGGCAGCTGCTTTTTGTTATCAGGTGATTGTAGTACGGCAACGAATAAATAAATAATAAATAAATAAATTATATCAAATAATTGTGTTTTACTAAAGAATTGTTCATAAGTAGATCTTGCTTTTATTTTGTAACAAACATAATTCAGTTATTTATGTTCTACAATAATAATAACTAATAAATAACCAGTCTTCATTCAATTTCGTTCAAAATACTTAAATTCCAATAAAATTATATAATGTTGCGCTATGGAAGAATGAGACGGAGTTTCAGTTTTTATATTTTATACGGTGCTTGGCTTTCAAACTAAATTTTAAAAGGACATTTAAAACAACTCTGGAAGAATAAATAAGAAATAACAACTCATACAAAAGTAGTTTCACTCATTGTGTACTCCATGTTCAACATCTTAAGAATTTGATTCAGAGAAATTATTTCTGAGTGTTCATGAATGTTTGTGTGTATTTGCATGATTTATCGCGATTGCTATTCAATGTAGGAACACAAAAATACAAAAATGAATTACGATAAGTTAATCAGTTTATTACCACGTAAATCGATAAAGAGTTATCACATTGAGACCAATAAACTACTTAAACATATTATGAAGTGTTTATTTTTAGATTGAAATAATCAAAATCCCATATATCATTTTCGATTTTTTAAATCGAAAAATTTTCCCCTCTCTTTTATGCCAAGTGCGATCGACCAGTCTGCCTGTCGTTTACTTTCAGGTTGTAAGTGTGCAAGGTCATGGAATGATGTAGCAACTTCTTTCAAGATACAAATCATTTCGTGCAATTGGAATCATGTCCATTTGAAGTTATCCTGAGAGGGATCCTATCAGCAAAATTGTTCTAGCACCAACAATAATACGCTGTCGGTTTTTTTAGTGGAACATGACAAACAAATTTTTTTGAAACTTTTCCCTCTATTACGTAATTTATGTTGTTGTTTTTAGACGAAATTGAAGGCGGAAAGCAATTCACCAAATATCTTGTTATATTCTCTCTTGCATTTACTTTTGCTGTTGTATTTGGGACTGAACGCACGATAAGCGCCGAAATATGATTAGAAACTGCTCATTGTTTGATTTTTAGTCGAATTACTGAAATAGTTTTCGAGGATATTAGTCATCCGGAGTGTTTCAATTTCATCGATTTTAATTTTTCATCTTATTCAAAGAACCCCCACATCTCGACTACAATCCAGCTATTCAAATTACCGCCAAGAATTGATTATTTGTTAACATTGAATTATCATTTAATTATTACAAAATAACATTGAATTACCTAATTAGCTTGTAGTTTTCCCACATAGTTCTCCATCTTTGGGTGAGACAAAGAAAATAATATGTGCCGGAATGAGACTATAGAGGTAATATATACTACCGTGCCTATTTTGTGAGCGAATAAAATATATTACGACTAACATAATGAGAAACAATAACAAGTATGGTAGCAATAAGTTTTAAAAAAATTGTTATGGCCAAACATCATTTTCACTCGTGGTTCCTGATGGTTAGCGTACTCGCTTGCCACAGAGAACCCACGGGTTCTACTCCGAGTGGAGCCAGAAACTATTTGAAGCGGGTTACTTCGCTTGATTTGTGTAGCTGTGATGATGGAAAAGTGAACTCAGCTATTAACCGCGTAAGTGAATTACTAAAATTTCCTGATAAGGAGAATGGAAAGATAGAAAAAAGTAAATGACGGAAAAGTGGCCACCTCGGACCGCGGTGAAGTTCTATGTGTACCCTGCCTACAATAGAATATTTCCTACTATGTTTCTGACCCACTTCATTCAATTAGTATTATTCCTCGCCCTAGAAGCACATTCGTACCACACAACTTCTCTTCGCGAAGGGACGTATTCTTCTTGGCATAGATCTCACGAGGAAGACATTAGATTCGCTGTCTTTCCTCCTAGAGAACAGTGGACGATGACAGTAGGAAATGCAACCCTCGTATTAGTCTCAGATATTTAGTGTCGCTCAAAAGAGATATCATTGTAGCGACCGGACCCCATTAAAAAACGCGGGCACTCAATGGTGTTATTTTTTGCTTCGAGATAAATAACGTATGAGTACAGTATCCTACCCATGTGAGGATTGTTGAATAGAACATGTTCGGTTGTTCGCTTTCAAAAAGTTAACACGCATAAAAGTTACGAAGTTATGTTGTACGACGAAATTATAAAGGGACGGAATAGAGAAACGACCAAGTTTTAAAGTACTAAGAAGTCCGATTCCTTCTTTTACAGTGGCATTGTGTCTGTTTCATTCAGGAAGATTTCGCATTTGGTGAATTATAAAATAATTAAATAATAAAGACAACCTTATGACGGACGAAAAATATTTATTTAGTGCTTTGAAGAACACAACGTCTCGATTTTACGATGAATCCCTTGTCAGTTGTTACAAATTATAACAAGAAATATAACTAAATAAATAATAAATTAATTAATTAGTATTAACAATAGAACAATTGAACGTGATATTAAACATAAATATAAACAAAAATATGCTTATAAGAAAGCAGAAACTACACAAACATGTTATAATATTGTATTATAAATACCAGTTAGCTTTTCTGTATCATTACGTAAATTCAAACTCTCGCGTGTATTTTTTATAAATATCATTTGTAACATGTTACGTTTGTAATAATTAACTTCTTTGTCCAATATTAATGTTTTTAATTTTTTTATTTCAAGATATGTCTTCGTTGTGAGACATTACATGACACATATCTCATTACATTTCATCTAACATTACCTGACACCTTACATTGTCTAGTTAATCAAACCTTCTTTTATTTCCTACAGTCGTGTAATACAATTATTGAAGGCCTCATAATTTTCTTTACTCGCTACCATTCGTTATCTTGACTGCGTTATCTGCTTTTTAGACCAATATTAATGTGTCATCTTTATTTTTTAATTATATAATGAACGTTAGTTGTATTAGAATTTGCGTATTTTCGTTACAACAACAGAATTTTTGTCGCCACACTAGACCTTTGCTATATTTTTCACTTAAGCTGGGGACGACCCCCTCTGAGGAGGAGTAGAGGAATTGGAGGGTAGACGTGGACACGATTTCAGTAAATTTGGTTAATTATAAAAACGATACATTTGAGCCTTTTTACCTACGTTTTCAGAATGCTGGCAATTTCAGCTCGCATGAGAGCTGTTCAAAATCATTGGGAACTTACTTTCTTATTTACTCAAGGGTAAGACAATACATCTACAATTTAATTCACAATCACAAGTTGAATTTTCAAAAAACATGAATTTTTTGAGGAGTTTAAGTTGAACTTTTTACCTTTGGATACACTGTTTGCTGTATAAGCTGCTAGGGTATTAGTCCAGTTGGAATGCGAATCGAATGGAAGGTTCGAAAGCGGTTAATGCAAGAGATGTGTACTAAGGAAGGAGAGATGATGGGTTGCTAGGGAACTTATAGTACCGAACCGGCATTTCTTTTAATAGACGAGGAAAACCCCAGCTGAAAACCTCACCTAGTTCGGCCGAGTAGGGTTTGAACCCACACTCTAGCGTATCGTGGAAGCGAAGATGCTATAATAGACCACCGCTGTTTACAAAACGAAATAAAAAAAATACAATTATACTTTATTTTCATGTAATATTTTAACAAATAATTGTTATATTTGTTCAATAATGTGTTTCAAATACTGTATACAAAACATTGCAAGTTAGTTCTTTAACGATGAAGTTCTTTTTTGTTCTTCAATGTCTTGGAGAGGAGTACCTCAAAGTCTTATTTCAGATGACGCACATACCCTTATAATCCCTGCTCCATACCATTTCTTTTTCATGTCTACTTCCATACACCCTTCAGGATGTCTCTTCTGTGTCTGTTCCCCGTTTCGTCTGTATTATATTTCTTCACATTATAATAGTTGAGTTGGTATCCCTGTCTTTTATCTTATCGCGTTTCTTATGCTTCCGATTTCCTACGCATGTTGTTCTAGTTCTTCATATATTTTACTTTCCCATATACGTAGTATATAGAAAGTTTTGTAATCGTTAAATTCGAAAGCGAGATTTCGACGAAAATATCCGTTTTGGTTATCCCTGATTCTGAAGAAGTGGTTTTGGGCACAACGTCCGTCCGTCTGTCCGTCTGTGCGCAGCGATTCTGAGTAAATGAGTAGATATATTTAATTCATATTTCGTATTTACCGTAGAATTTACTTGTTGTCGATGCACGTGCTCTGAGTTCTTTTTACTTTAAAGATAATTGTACGTGAAGATCAAAGTACTCTTTCGGATATTTCTCAAAAACGACTCCAAAGATTTTGCTTAAATTTTCTGTACATAAGGTACAACTATTAAGCATTACATCCGTATTAGCGGCTTAAAAGTTTGGTTTAGACGCAGTAAAATAATTTCTGTCAGTCACACTTTCACATTAGTTTACAGCTTCAAGAAGCTTGAATAATATTTAACAGTGTAAATGGACCAAGGAGACGTAGAATACACTTTTCGTAAACTGAAATGAAATATATGATAATGATAAAACACACGGGAGAACAGCAAACGCACTGCAGTTACGAAAATACATCAATTTCTGTCTACATTATATTTACGATATTTTTCTCACTCTATGCTGGAGATGGAGAAACGTATATGAGAAAGTATGTGAAATGGTTTTGCACCAATAATTTATGTCTTGTATCAGCTCACCGAGGTGTAAGATAATTATCTAGCCTTTTATCGCTTCCTGATACCGTCCAATTTCTTTCCCACATAATGCGTCGCACAATGCGTGTTCTATAGATTCCGTGTCCAGTCCACACTTGTACTAGATTTCACCCGTCTTACCTATCTGTCCCAAATACGTTTAAAAATTCCCAAGACCAATTCGAAACTCGAATAACATTAGACTCGGATGAAAACATAAGAGTTTAGTTACGTAGCATTAAATAGTACGAATTTAAATTTTTGTACAATTTTCATAAACTTTCATAGCATTTCCTTAACTTAAAAGTTAAAGAAAGAAAAAGGACCTTGAATTTTGATATAACTGTTCGGGGGTCCACAGAGACCGAGCCTGGAGAATACGTTTGAATAATTTCGAAGCGTGCAGTCTATCCGGCTTAGCGCTATCACACACAGACACACAAAATCCCGAAACAGCTAAAGCACTAAATAGAGTATCTCATTGAAAGTGTGGTGGATCTTCGTTCAAGCGTGACAATTTGAAGAAACGTCGCAGCGGTATGGCATATTTAGATTCACAGAAGAAAATTCAAAAATATTTGGATTTTCAAGTAGACGACTAATTACTGATCATCCTGAAGTTTCGAACAAATATAATTCTGGGAATCAAATATTTTGTTCCACACAAAAATATTTATGGAAAATCATAGAGAGATGCAAAATTAATAGAAAAAAATTGTCAATAGTATACAATCTGTCTGAACTAAGATCTCAATTCCTTTTGCCGATGATGCTAGTTCCGAAACACAAAGTCGCGAACGCGTAGTAACGACAGTTTTCACGAGAAGAGGTGAAGGAAAAATGTGAGAGGTGTACCAAGATTCATGTAAAAGTGGATTGAGAAAATTCGATATATCTACAAAGGGATGTAAAAAACTTTCACGGTAAGAATCTCAAAAACAAATTACCTTCATTTAATAGATTACTGGTTAATAATTAAGACTATGAACAAAGGGATTGAATAAAAACGGTAGATAAATTATGAATTTATCTTTAAAGTGTCCTATCATTCTCAATAATGAGATTATTATAACGTTTTTTCCATCTAATTCAAGTCAAGTTTTCTTTGAAATTGTGCTGGAAACACAATGTAAGTTACATAATTAATACCGAGGCTGCGCGATTGGTGCAGAGCGAAAATTTCCAATAGGTCAGGTGGCAAAGCTGTGATACACTTAATAGTTCTTGGCCCATGAATTTATTTACCACGTGGACTGAGTGGGTGACTACATCTGTCTATTCGTATGTCACCGGATAGCTGTTGAACTCCAGGGTCCCCGCATCACATGACATTCTGTACATGTTCTCTTTAGGAAAGGATCTGTTGCGACAGTTACGATGGTGCTTCGGCAGCACGTCTCAGACATAGATCTGGTGTGTATTTCTGCATACGTGTGGTTATTGTGTGTAGAAACGAAACCTCATTTTATGTGCATCACCGTCAACTTTACTCGTGAGCCGGAATTTTTTATTTCCATTTTTGTTTTAGAATTTTTTTAAACATATAGCGCAAAATATCGGGTATCGAATACAAAAGTATCGATACCTACTCGATACACGACCCTGAGTATCGAGTATACAGTATCGAGTATCGAAGTCTTACTCAGTATCGATACTTTTCTTCGAACCCCATTCATGGGCATAGTGAAAAAATTCTAAGTGTTCTCGTCCCGAGCATGCAAAGTGCAAGCTAATCATATTCAAGGCATTTTTCGGAGCGGATGGATTCGGATATCTCTTCACACCAATTGTATCTACTACACAGTCAAACATATTACATAAATCTGTACAACACATTTAACTTCTGTCTCAAAGTATGTCTTGAATTTCATTGCTGGCGATCGTCCCCTTCCACACTGATGCTCAATGGCACATCTTATTCCACCAAGGTTCATGGGTACCGCTTGAAGTCCAGTAAGTGATTTAAAAAAAACTCTGTATTTTCCCATCAAGTTTGCCTTTGTTAGAGTGGCCTGTGGCTTCCCACTAAATACAAAACGCAGTAAAATACACGTTACTTTTTGTGTGTGTACATTTTTACGTGTTCAGGAGCTAAGCATAGGCCATGTTACATTATATCAATTCATTAAGCCACTCGTCATTTACGATAACCACCGATACAAAGCTTCTCAAAATCTTCCCCCATTGCTTCCCTTTTACTCCTATTCCTATGACCCATGAATCTCGTGAATATTTGCATGATTTATCATGCATTTCATTCATACTTTCACCGACAACCCTTACTATTCATCTTCGCTATAACATCAGAATGACGTCAGCAAAGGAATGCGGGAGTAAAACTGTGTCACATGAAACATCGCATCTACTCCATCGTGGAGACTGACCCGAATAGGGGAAAGGTGAATCGGAAGAGAATTTCCCACCGAAGCCGCGTCAGATCGTTCGGTTCAGGGCTTTCAAATGTCCAGAAGAGCAGATGGCTGCAGCGAGACAGATGCAGTCAAGAGCGAAGAGAGACTGGAAGCTTTACATGTGGGTGCCGTGAGTAATTGGGAATGGCATTGTATATGTTTCTGTGAGGGCGCATCCGCGTCTTTGTGCGTGATTCGCAGTCACACTGGATGCGAAATTAATCTGTCTTATTCACGCGGTTCTACAATAAAATTTAAGACGTTTCTTTGTATACTTTTTGTACATTGACGTAGAATTTTTTATTGTTATTCGAAGAACGTAATTAAAATTTTCTATGTATAAAACGTTCGGGTGAAAAGTCGCTTTAACCCAAAGATGTTTCCAGGTATGAATAGAGTCTTCTGGTTCATTAACTATGATTCGAAATGCTGTGAATCAGTAGTTCTTTAATCTCCACCACGTTGATGTGCTCATAGGGAGGTGCCTGTGACTTATCGTTTTAATTTCTAGATTCTCACCCGCTCTAAACATTCTGGGTGGAACGCAAATTTGACTTGTCATTCCAGTCTTCCCTTCCCTTCTACCATTTTCAGTAATAACACTTTCCTGTTTGGGACATAAAGGAATACAATAAATGAGAATTTACCAGTGGTACAGATTTACCAGTGTACCTTTGTGACATGTTAACTTGACAACACGTTGACACAACTCATACTCGTAAAGCATATGTGCAACTCTCTCTTCTCCTTTTCGACAAACATACTCATTATCCCCTGGTATTTTGAAAAAGTGTAAATAACTACATAAATCACCATTTTTTATTATCATTTCATCCATATCCGGTCATGGCTTGAACCACTTACGATTTCCACGTCCTATTTGAACGTATACGTCGTCCTTCCTTTTTTCAATATGTCTCCCCTTCTTTGCCATTAANTTTGAACGTATACGTCGTCCTTCCTTTTTTCAATATGTCTCCCCTTCTTTGCCATTAATATCTGCGTATTTTCCCCCATTTTTTTACCTTGGAGAAGTAACTTCCCATTGTTTCCATATAAAGAAATGTTTAGGACTAGAATAAGAACTACAAACCAAATGGCCGCAGCATTCGCGGCTTAAATTGTATTCATAAAGTGATCTCTTTCATTTATTCGTAATTCTGCCTCTGAAGAATGACCCCCATCCTGAAGCACAATGATCCTTAGGAGAGATCTGGCATGCGGCCACCCAAGCACTCCATGGATTAATTGTAACATCTCTGATCTCACTCATTTGTGGCAGCAAAGTAATAAAAGCCTCCCGCAGTGCTTTTAAGAGCTAATGCTCTGTATTCTTCCTTCCTTTTGTCGAGACGAATTGAGTCTTTATTTTGGAGTATTCATGACCGATACATTTTTCTTTTCTTTTTCTGGAGTTCCACAGGTGCCCATATTAAAGCATCTTGATGTCTGTGTTTTAATTTAGTTTATATGTTGTTTTCGATAGATATAGCTAAAATTCTGATAAAAGGGGAAAGACATGGTAATAATATTTTAAGCATATATCACTGTCTCTATTTATCTATCGCCACGAATTATCCAGCAAAATTGTTTTATTGCTAGTAATTTACTCTTCAT
Source organism: Laupala kohalensis (assembly GCA_002313205.1). Taxonomy (NCBI): domain Eukaryota; kingdom Metazoa; phylum Arthropoda; class Insecta; order Orthoptera; family Trigonidiidae; genus Laupala; species Laupala kohalensis. The sequence goes on along the minus strand of NNCF01129942.1, from coordinate 156,759 downwards.
GCAATAAATCAGTCATTCAAATTTACTGCAATATATTGTAATGTTATGAACATTTATAGTAACGTACGGTAGGTTAGGTTAGGTTGCTGTATCACTAATCGGAGCAATCCTCGCGTGTGGTCTAGGGCTTAATAACTCGAAACCCTCGGGCTACAACATGGATGGTGAATGCAATCATGTAATGGTGAATATTCGCTATTATGTCTCCGCAATACGGATTCATCTGGTCAGACAAGAATGGAAAATAATATATACAATATAAATATCAATATGGTATTATTTACGTACAAAATTTTTCATGTGTGATCAAGTATGAATAGATAATAATGAATGACCTAGAACTCTAAGCAAAAATTGAGGGAGGATAGAGGACGTTAATAAGAACCGGAATCATGAACTATCATATGTTACTAACGAGAGCGGTTTTTTAGGGGAATTGAGAAAGTAATGTAGGTGTTTAGAGGCAACAAACTGATGTTCAAAACTCTGCCAATTAACAGCGACGTCGTATAGGTTGGCGGATATATTCTAAATGAAATCTTGCGAATCCTCGGGACGTCGGAGCAAAATTTTGTTATATTTAGCGTCCATGTGGGTTTTTAGGGTCAATTTCTATTCGAACAGAGACACGGGAGACTGTAAGTTTTGTGGCGATATTAAGTGAGGTTTTCAGCTCGTTTTCCCATCCCTGCTCACGACAAATGTTGGTTCGGTACCTTCATGCTCCACGACATACAACAACCCCTTCGAAAAACTCCATTTTCCTCCTTGAGATGGAAACGCAGACATAAAATAAATCAAAACAATAAATAAATAAGGATTATTATTTCCGCAAAGGCCTTCTTGAATTATTCCTCTTACTGTTCTTGGGTTTCTAGATAACACAAGTTCTTCTTTTTGTAAATTTCGTGATGAAATATCACTGGAAATGAATTTGATTATTACAATTATATTCTTACCAGGTTTACGCGTGAATTATCTTTAATATTGTTACTGTATGCAGTACTAATTTTATTGTCATTATTTTCTATTTTATTTTTCAGAATATTGTGTTGTTTTTTTAGAAA
>NNCF01129942.1:131628-155611 GCA_002313205.1 Laupala kohalensis | reverse complement strand
GGGCCAGGATGGGGCTACAGAATTAATGTACACAACCTGTCTCTTATACACATCTAGATGTGTATAAGAGACAGTATATATATATGTGTGTGTGTGTGTTAGTATATATATACTAACAAACTCGTCTTCAGTTTCATGGAATTTCGGTACTAGTTGGTAGATTTGGGATACCAAAACAGCTCTCATTGGAATCAGAAGTTCTAAGACCCACGTATCGTGTAAAGATTTGAGAAATTTATGAAAGACCATAACCTGAAATTTCTATATGGACATGGTCAATTATCTGAATCCATAATAAGTTTAGATTAATTTTTTCAGATACTATTAACTTGATGGTAAAACTTTCAGGTAAATGTGAAGTGGACAGTAATTGACCATAAAACTATTGGCTATTCCCACTTCTCTTTCTAATATTGTAAAGAGTTATTTAATTAATGGCCATCGTAACATCATTCCCTGCAATGATAAATCGTCTGGAGGACGTGTAAAAAAATGATATTCCATCATAAGTTTCGAATTGTTTTTCTTGATCGTGAAATAACACTTCAAATCTGTCAAAACTAATATTATAGTCATACTACAAAAATACATATATACAAAATTAGATAGGTACTTAAGTAATATATACATATAAATTATCCAGGTACGAGTATATGCAACACCTGTAGATATTATATTGCGAGTATGAATATTAGTTCTACTCGTATATAATATATACCCATAAAGTTATTAAACTGACACCACCATTTAATGTATTTGATGTGTTTAATATCCTGTTTTGACAGTATCATTTTCCTGGTGTGATTAAAACGTCACTCTTTTGTATTTTTAGCGAATTCCACGCAATACATGCGAGAAAAAGTATTACACGCACTGTTTACTCAACTGATGATAATTTACGATTCGTTCAAACTGAGGATAACATCCATACAATATCATATTAGTGGGAAACCATAAACACACAGATTGCTTTCGTCTTTGATCATTCCAGTAAATTAAAGGAAAATCACACAGAAAGATAAAAAACCAACCGAAAAATCACCAAAAAGTTGCGAATGATACCCATTCTCCTATTTATCACATCGGTAACCTCAAAACGATCGGAGGTATGTTTTGTCCGAAATCCCACGCGTAACTGCCACTTGCGCAGGTCCTCAAGAACAAAAAGGCGTCGGGAACTCGATCATTGAAACATCTGGAAAAACAAAGAAACATCCCAGTAAATGTCGGCGGCGCGCGGCCTGCACTCTGTCGGCGGAGCGGAGTAACTAAGGCGTGGCGAATTGATAATCTAGCATAATTTCATGGTGGTCGTTTTTGGCTCCTTTGTTTCGAACAAATCAACCTTCCACTGGATCAGCGGAGAGAAAGATCTCTGACATGGAAGCTGAATTACGGTTTGAATCGACACAGGCAATATTGACTCCTAGCTGTCCTGTGGTGTTCATGTTTGATTATAGAACCAGGATCACGAAACATTGAAAATCATTAACAGAAATGTAGAAGGGAGCCAAAATCCTCGATAATTTAAAAATGTGTTTACCATTATAAATTATTATTACTTATCTCCTTTAGCCTATCAAGGTTTTTGTAAAATTAACTTTCAATAAACGTGTAACTTCTAAAAAAAAAAAAAACTGTATTCATTAAAGATCCTATATTCGTGTTTATTCTAAAATTGAGAAAATTTTATTCCAATGCAATTTAAACTTAATTTATTTTTCGATCTTTGTAAGAACATTCATGCCTTGAATTTCTTTAGTTTATATTACATATGAAAACTAAAGAGAGGCCAGTAAAGACGTAATCTATTGTAAATTTTATTATAATCGACAACTTAAGTTAAAATATTTCTGAATTTATCATTATGATAATATTTTTTAATAACTTTACTATTAGGAAGAATATATACAAAAGCTAGAGAGTAAAATTATGAAACTCAAATATAAAAATTAAAAGAACTGAGTAATATATTACATTACATAAAAGATTGCTAAAAATAAAGTAAACTTTGAGGGCATTTCTGCCGCAAGGTGTATATTCTATATCGTTCTTCAGTAACAATAGGGTTCAAAAGTTTTTCTGGGAGTTAAACAAAATTGGGAGTGCCTTCATGCTTCAAACTTAGACTAAATTCAGCATTTTGCGAGAAAATGGCCTTCTTATTTATTACACTTCTACAAAAAATTAATTTAGTGGAAGTCCTGAGTCACAGCATCCCCAAGTTTTTGTGATTTAATGGGAATTCTACGAATCGCCTCTGACATTGGAGTAAATGCATGGTATTTAATCTCCCAATACCTGTTGTATCCAATGAAGAGTACGGTGCACTACCTTTTAAATCGTATGGTTACTAGAAATATTCAAATGAATTCAATTGCTAAAAGTGCATATCATTACAACCATATCTACGATTGTTGTTCAAATACTCGTGAAAAGAATGAGATTTCATAACCTCTTAAAGCATAATATAATAAATTAACCCCAGATCATGAACGGATAACCCTTTCCTCCACTGGGACCCTTGCCCTGAAATATTACGTCATTTTTGAAGTACAGATACATTGAGATCTTCAAGGCAAGATAAATTAATCTAATAAATAATGAAAAACTGTAAACAATAAACTAATTCAAAAATTAGTATAAAATTTTGTGATATTAGCAAAAAAATTAAAATCGTATTCCATTAGTTGTATTAGATTCTAGAACAATGTAGTTTGTTCTCATTTAATGATAGGAAGATCCTGAGGATTGTAGTGATATGTTTTGTTATATTCATTTCTATTTTTTTAAAGCAACCCGACTCGCTGCGTGTGCTTTCGGTATGTTACAGTTTAACTCCTTTTTATAATTTACAGTGGAAGAAACTGTCAGGCCTAAAATATTTTTTAGCTAAAATATTTATATACCAAAACGCAGTTATGACTACGAGAGCTCAGGAATACTCTCAATCCTGATATGACGGTATTTCTATTCATTAACGCTGCAAATTTCAAAAATAAAAACAATATCAATGTATTGGAAAACAATATTCACAATCAACCGATATATTATTATGGGGGATGTATTATTTTTTTTTTTTCAAAATCATATTTTAACAGTAATTTCACTTCTATTTTGAATGTAAAGTATGCAAAATTTCATAATATTATAAAAAACTGTAGATTTGTATGAGTGAAAAATGTGTAAGGTACCAAACGCTAAGCGAATTAGCAACAATATGTAAATCATAAATTCTATATCTGATCCTTTGATATTCTTACATCGTGTTCGGAATCATTTTTCTGTATTGGTCACTTAGTTTATGAGAAAACAGAATATATGTGATATCATTTGAGATAAGTTAATATTCATTAAGATATAACCTGTGGAGCTCTAATCGATCCAACATCTGGGCCGCACCCGGTTCCTTGGGGATTAAAATAGTTGAACGAACAGGTGGCAAGTGACTCGTCATACAGCAGTTCGACTGAATTCCTCCGTTGTCAGTCCACTTAAAACTGCTATTGGAGTAATATTATAGATAAATAATGATAATATCAGTCAAAGAATGAGAACATGAGTCAGACTCAGAATAAGGAACAAAAAATTATACGTTGGTTGTTCTTATCTTCGAAATATTCCAATTCTATCGTTAGCTAAGAGAGAGAGAGAGAGATTTTAAATGAAATCTTCTGATTTCAACTTTTTTACCATCATAACAAGAATTATATGAAATTTCCTGAGTTGAAGTATATCTAGAATTTTAATATATTTTTTTCTCCCTGTCAACGAACATTCTTTTCCTTATATATGTAAGAAACTACTTCCAATTGAAAATGCCCTAATTTCGGAAACCATATTTAACAGTATCAGAAAGTTGAATAAAAAGAAATGTGAGAAAAATCATCAATTCTTGTATATCGTTTTGCTTACTTTTTGTTGGAATTGTTAAATAACACCATGTGTTAGTATAATGTGAATAATAAGAAAGACGACAGAAATAAATAAATAAACTTTATTATCAAAATGGCAGTTACAGAATTTTGTGGGTTAGAATATGAAAAATAGTAAAGTTTTAATTAATTGTTTCAAAAATTACAATAGTATAGTGACAATTTAACCAATAAATGAAAATTAGTTCAATTCTTGACAGCGAATTAGTAGAAAATCACTGACTCTCACGAATATGACAGTGCCTATCGTAATGGACACCTCTTCTAAGAACTGTACAACTCATTTAATGCGACTGTTTATTGCGTGAGGAAGAACGTTGGACAAATAAAAAAATATATTAATAGTATCATGGAGTACTTTTTCTCCATGACAAAAGTAATTTAACGAAACTTATGTTTTCAGATCATCGCCAATTTTGCTCCGTCCTTTTTCTTCCGGGCGAAAGACCCATTCATCTTCCCCTAAGTTGAGCCAATGTTCACAATAGACGAATTTACCTAAATAAGAAGTAAATCTATACCACAATAATCCTCTATTCAACTCGGAACGAAGAAGAGACTTAATTTACGTTTTCTTTTTGCTGGAAACTTTAAAGGAAATTACAAACCGTGTAAATGAACGTTATTCAGTTCGTGGGCATTCTTTCAGGACGTATTCTCTTCACGAGTTTTGCTCGAGCACTCTGAGAAAAACCTTCAAAAGGAAATGACGATGCAGAACTGGTTTTAAATTTTAGAGGTTGTATCGTGCACCCCTTCATTGAAGAATCTGGGAGCGAACGAAATTTCGTTACCACGTAGACATAGCACCGGTATTGTGACTGATTGCACAATGTATTTGGTCGTGGAAGCGGAGAACTTGGAATTTTTCACAGCGCGATAGGATATTTTATAGGACTGTGGTTTCTAGTTGCCTCCGAATGTGGATCGAACTTGGGGTGAACCGATAAATACACTGTAGAATGGTGAATCCGTGCTAGTTGAAAATGTTATGGTTATTTTATCGTTTGTGTGTACAGACGTCGACCAAACGTGTAAGTAGAACATACCAAATCTAACTTCATTAGCTCTTGTGAATCACTGGTTCTACTGGATGGTATTCAGTTAAAATATTTTAAGATTTACAGAAGAGCATAGCTGCTCTCACATAGATTTAGTTATCATGGAGTAAAATGAAAAATTTAAATACACATAAGAATAATTATGAATGTCCATTCCTTTCAACCCATACTCTTTTCTTTGGACGTTTTAATGTTTAATTTATGAGAAAAAAATCTGTATCGAATTTCAAAAAATTGTTCGGAGGTCCACACAATCCTGGAAAGCACATGTTCCGTATTTTGAAGCTCCGGATTTTAAAGCCGCAAGGCGAGAAAAATGTTTAACTTTCAATAACTATCGAAATCGAACTTCAAAATAATCGCTGGTGGTGCTCTTGGATACACACAGGGGAATGCGCAGGCATAGTAAAACGATAATAAAAATTCTAAATTTAATTTTGATAATATCGCTGGGAGGTATTCCTGGACCCTTACTGAGGAACACGAATTCCCCATTTTCAAGCTCTAGTCTCATTCGTCTTTGCGCGACATGGCGGACACACGAAAACACAACTCTCTTTTATACATACATAGATATGAATGTGCACTAATGAATGTTGTCATGCATCATGTAAATTATTGACCAACATTAATGAAAACAATTTTACGTACATATCACTGGATAATCTGTGAAATAACAATTTAGCAAGAATGACAAAGCCGTAGGCATTCAACTAGTTCTTTTTGTGATAGTAAGAAACCTTAAGTTGGTAAATTCTCATGTGAGTCGCCAAAGATTTTCCATCCAGGAAAATACTCTATTCAACGATCTCGGGAAGATCCTAACTTCCCTCATACGTTGACTGCTTGAACGTAAGCAGAGGTCGAAGTACAGGACGTGCAGGATCCCAATACTAAAGTACTCATTCATACTAAATATAAGAAATAAATATTCAAGAAACCAATTAAAACATAAAAAAATTCGTTTCTAAAAGGCAGTAGCCACTGAACAAAAGTATTATTTCACAAACCCATTACCTGAAGTTAATCTACCATTATATTACTTTAATTGGTATTTATTTCCTGCTTACAGAGGAAAAATATTAAATCAGGCGTGGGAAAATACATCCTCGAAGTTCTCTACAAATTATCTTGGATTATTTTTTAAATCACTTTACGGTTCTCGTTTTCTATGCGAGTTAATATCTTCTAAAATTATATTACCAAACTTGCATGGATACTGAAGAGGTAGTGATGCAGAAAAACTTTCAAGCTTATTAGACATCAATCACACATTTGTTTAAAAAAATAACATATTACAAGACACTAGAATTAATGGTACCGCCAACTTTCTTAACAATTGTATAACTGTTTTTCTCTTCTTGACATCAAGTATATTTGCGAGAGGCATGTCAATGAGTTCTCAGAATTCCTTTGGTTGTGAGACCATCGCATGCTCGCGTACCCAACGATGTAGAGCGACGGGACACTTTATGGTGTAAACGAACGTTTAAATTTTCCTATTTATGAGACTCTTTTAGTTGCTGACGAAGAAGAGAAAACAGGAAATGTTAATTAAAAACTTAATACATGTAACAGAAGTCTTTAAATTTTTGTTCGACTGATAAAACTACTAGGGATAAAAGAGTACGCGTCATGAACATACTTTTGTTATTTTTTGTAACGTTGTATTTTATTTTGGCACTTTTTCTGGGTATTTGAGTGATATAAATATCAGATTTAAATGTTCATTAAATGCGTCGCAAAATTTTGCTGTTTGATAATTCTTAGGTCATATGTGCTTTAGGAGAAGGAGAAGAATAGAAGAAGATAAAGTATATCAAGTCATTAGCATTAAGATCAATCATATCCCAAAGAATACGTAATATTTTAATAAACAATTTATTACACCCATATTTTATTAACTCAAAGCTAGTATAAAAGTCAAATTATGGTGCATCCCCAAAAAACAGATCCTATTTACGTCATGCGTAGAAAAAAAGTTACTATCTTTACAAAGTGAAAAATATGAATAGGTTGACGGAGTATTCGTTGTAATTGCGACAAAAACAAGTTAATAATATATCAGTAACTTGTTGGAGAACAACAATCATGATGTACATGACATTTATAAACATGAGTAATTAGTTTACATATTACACGTACGTACATTTTAACAATAAAGTGTTAGTAAATACAAATATGTAACATAGTTTGAAGCATAATCAGTTTTATAATTTTTATTGGATTATATGTGGACATTGTCATGACGTTTCGAGTAGTTTGAACATTTCAACACGAACACTTACTTTTGCATCATTTCGGGAGATCAGTTATTAAATCCGCCTGCATAGACGGCTTGGGTCTACTTAGGCGGCAACACCGGTGCTTGAACTGCTATACACAAGCTTAGGATGCCATCACTTTCGTAGAGTGACATAGAACATTCCAAACGTTGCGATATGTTGCGAATGCAAATCAAGTAGAACCTTTTTCATATGGCAGGCTCGAGATTTGTGTCGTGAATGATTTGAGATTTATCTGGACCAAAGTAATTTTTCTAACAGCAATGTCTAAGAAAGAATTAACGAAATTTATTTGTATAAAGAAACTTGATATAGAGACTTGTGAATTTTTAAAAGAGTTGCCTATGCAAAAAAGGTAGCTATTTAGCTTAGATCTCTATTATTCACAGAGAGTAACTTAGTTTATTTCCCCACTCCACGTGGTCATACGCAGTTTACAACTTTTTTTTACATTAAAATTTATTTATTTATCGTAATTTCAGTTGTCGCGAATTACGGCAAACGTCTAGATGAGGCATGGGGATGTATAAAAAAGTGATATTTGAATAAACGGTAATTGCTGACGTAGCAATAGTAATTTTTTAGCATTCCGTATTAGAAAATGCCGGACTAAAGAGGTTCTTCTGTACTCCTGTTGAAACAGGACCAGACGATGTATAATGTCTTCAGAAACTCTAATAAATATGATACAAACACATCGTTCAAATTTCCATAAAAGACTAGTAAAAAAATCGATAAATACATTTTATTGTCAAAATAGCATATACAAACTGCGTATGTCCGCATAGAGGATCATGAACTAATTCACTCTCCGGAAGCAAACAAGAGACCACCTCATCACTTCCGATCAAGGACCTAAGGCAATGATTTAACAAAATCATGGCATGCGTCCTCCTCAATTAAGAACAAAAGTAGTGAGATCCTTGTTAAGGTATCTGCAGTATATAAAAACGCATATTCTGAGAGAAGAAAAGTTGTTTAACAAACAAGAACTATTATCAAAATTTTAAATTATTCCGATTATATTGCTAATGAATCGAAACTATTAAAATAACTCAAAATATAAATACATCTTTGTAAGTAGAAACATAAAAATATAAACAATACGTAACAAAAAAATACAAAAACTTCTTTAAAAAGACCATGTATATGATAATCAATGTTTACTTGTAACGGTGGAGCAGAAAGGGCAAGAGTTAATACAAATTTAGACCACTTACAAGTCGAAAAAAAATTAATTGAAATATGATAATGTCAATAATGGTACCAGAAGACCAAATATTATTGAAAATTATAAAATTAATTTATTTGTTTGTGTACTTCAATCACCTACTGATGGCATAAAAAAGCTGTCGGAACGTGAGTATTAACAAAAATGCAAGTATTACATGCAAGGCCGTTAAAAACATTTAAATAGGCGAAGAAGAATTAATTTTCTCGTAAGGTAAGTGCTGCTGTGTAAACTTAAGATCAGAGGCAAATATCATATGTTAAATATTATTACAACTGCACTACAAGTATTTATATTTTCATTATAGTAACTTTAATTCATTACTGTAATTTTGTATTAGTAACTGTTTAAATAACTTTGGGTCGCGGAAGTAATTTGGATTAATATTGTACTTTTCATTATTTTTGAAGTTTTATGTATTATTTTGATTTTAATTATTATTTTCAAGTATTTCAATTATCCCCTTTTTCATGCATGTTATTTTTTATCCTTTTTATTTCAAATAGTTTATTTCCAACTATCCCAAGGGGTTGGGCACCTCCGGGACCTGTTGTGGGATAGTTTGACTTTATTTCGAACTGTACGCTACCTTGGCAGGGTTGTGCACATTATCTCTGTAGCCCCATCCTGGCCCGGGTTTTCCCCCGGTTTTCCTTTGGGTGGTGGCGGAATTCCATGGGTGGGAATATGATTAATACTTTTGTTTTATTTATCTCGAATGTTTACTGCATGAAATATCAACAATTCATTTTGGAATAATAAATGGATAACAGAACGTATTTATTAAATAATTTATTTTATAAATAATAAATCCGCCTCTGCCCTTGGCCCTCATCGGATTTGATGGAATGGTCCCTTGCTTGATTTCGGAGAGTAACTTAGTTCATTATCCCCCACGTCGTCAAACACAGTTTGCAACTGCTTTTCTGACAGTAAAGTTTATTTATTTATTTAGTTTTCTGTAATTTTAAATATTAATGTAAATTCTACTCGTTATTTTTGTGTATATAATCATGTATTACACGGCTTGGCTGAAGAACAGAGGCGGAGATGATCTGAGCCAAATTGAATAAATATTCTATTGTAGGGTTAGGGATCTGTTTCATCACCAGAGCTGAATTTCGCCTCCAATTCTGCCCTGTGCGAGAGCAAATGATTCATCTGTTCTCCGTCCCCATCGCCTCCCTTGTCCCAGTTGCACGGGCAGCGACGCGCGCACGCCGATTAGCTGTCGTTGTCCCCTTTTGACCCGGAACGGACAAGGAGGTCACGCGACCCATATTGGCTTCTGTTATGCAGTGGATCGCAGTCAGACGCCGCTCCGACTTTCTCTCCTCACGACCCATTTCGTGTTACTCCTCGCTTTCGGGCTGGAGTTCACATTTCGACTCTTGCAATCTGTTATATCTTATATCACATATTGCTATTCTTCGAATTTGCAATATTTAGGGGAGGAATGATGTTTCAAATATTTGAGGCAGAATGCTTGCTTCAAATGCTAGTCAAATGATCAAAAAAATATTTTTTATTATTTTTAATATCAAATTGAATAAATACGCATCATAAATTATTGATTTATGTACATTATGACTTTTTACGTGACGAAGTTGGTAACAGTTGTGAGTTTTTGTTCAACTCGAATTCTTCTTTCATTATCAAAAAGTCAGCAAAATAAAAGAAATGAAATGTTTCGAAATTTATTTGAATTTACTGAATTTAAATTACTTTTCCATAAAATCTGAAGAAAGATAAGAGTTTCAGCACTAGTTAGGAAAGAAATGTGTAAATACAACTGGTTACCACTCCGGGTTACATCGAGATTAAATAAATATTTGAAGACTTATGACCTTTAACGGATGAGCAGTTTATAATTTGTGATTAAAAACTCACTGTTCACGTCGTTTATTCTTTATCATTCTTTTTATATTCAATTTTTATCCGTATTTCTAACAATGTCAATATACAGGTAAATGATTTTATTTTTGTGCCTGAGACTGACAGTACCTATACTCCAAGTCAGGTAACTCTACCGAAAATAATGCAATATGGCTACCTAACACGAATTGCCAACTTTTACGAATTAAAGTTACATCTGAATAAATATTAATAGTAGTCATAAAAACGACTATTTGCTGTAAAAATAGAAATTAATAACACAACAAACTACCACACAGGATAATATTCGTCGATGCAGAAATAAAAGAAATACGCTAATAGAGCAAGTGTATTGAATTGATCGTCGCTGCGAGTGGTAGATTTAAATTTAAGGAAATCCGAAGGTACTGCCAACATAAGGTATCTTATGGACGATGGCGAAGAAAATGTGTTGGCTATACTGTGTACAAGCCCTGAACCAACATCAACCCAGTTCGACGGGCAATAAATGAATTAATTACTTTTTTGTCAAGAGAGCAGTTACAAATCACGTTGAGAACAGTGAACTAATTTACTGCTTGCAACGTAAACAGTTAGGTGAAAATTGGGACGGACCGGGACTCGAATCCGGGACTTCCTACTCTGGTCGCAGGTGTGCTATCCACTGCACTGCTGGTTGTGCAGTGGATAGCACACCTGCCTCCAGAGCAGAAGTTCCCGGGTTCGAGTCCCTGCCCGTCGCAAGTTTCATCAGGCTGTTGACGTTGCAAATACTCCTCCACGAGTAGGTACTCGGACGTTGTGAGTTAATTTACTGCTACTACTTATTATAAACTAATTAAACCCCGAGCTTTATTCCCGTTCATGCTTTTTTTCTTGGGTTACGTTTTCTCTGAGTAAAGTTACATCACTTTCAGTACATTTACCACATTCAGTATATTTTCACGTGTCCGCCTCCACCATGGGGAAGTGGGAGCAATGTCTCTCTTCTATTTATTATCCAATAATCCAAAGTTAGGGGATTTCATCCTACTTAACTTGGGTACATATTCTTCGTTAACATTGTCCCGAGTAACTTTTTCTGTAACCGAGCTCAATTCAAAACGCGGAGTAGAAGAAACGCAACATTTGTCTTCATATATCAGTTATCTATCCTTTGGATTCCATAATGCCGCAGGTACTCTGCGTAGGTAGAGCGCTGAGTTGCCGGCCGGATGGCCGCGATTCAATCCCCAGTGTGGGGATTTTTCATCACATCTCAACGATCAGACCCCCTCAGTCTGCTGTAAGATGAGTACCGGGTCTATCCTGGCGTTAAACAGGTCGGAGCGCAGTGCTGGCCACCTCTCCTCCTTCTAGTGCCGAGGCCTAGTAAATGCGGAGTTCTATCCTCTGTGAACCAGTTGAGCACCTTCAGAACCTGTTGTGGGACAGTTTGACTTTGAACATTTGAATATTTTAGAATAATTCAAGAATAAAATGATTTTACTCAGGTTCGAAAACATACGAGGTCGCCCAAAACACCTCTATTTTGAGAATTTCGCGGAAATCATTAAGGTCGTTCTCGAAGAGAAAATCTAGATACATATGTATGAAAAAGTCGTATTGTGTAAGGAATTCACTCATTCGCAAGCGAATGTAAACAAATGTAGAGTTTTTGCGATATTCCATTAATCCCATCTTTCGTTTTAATTAGAATAATCGTGTTTGCTTAAGTCCCCGTATCTCTCATAGAATCCATGCTTTCAGAAATAACTGAACTGAGACATTGTTCGTCTGCAGACACAATTAAATATTTTATTTGAAGATCTGAGAATGTAGTACATCGTCTAAACATATTTTTGCCTTTTTTGACCTGAGACAGCTTATTTGATTAAATATTCACATATCCTAAAGCATTCTCGGCAATCTAGTATTTTTAGGAATTTTCTATCCAAAAAAATATTATTATCGCAGTAGGATCAATTTATCCATGAATAGAAGCTAGATAATGGGTAATCTCAATTTATGTCAGCGTGCACAAAATATTCCCCGGTCTAAAAAACTGCGAGGAAGAAGTTCGCAGAATAAACACATTTCGTGTCCTGCTGAGGAACAGAATGAAATACTCTTTGCGCGAGCCAAAAAATTGTCCGAGGCAGAAGATTGACGTCGTTTAATTTCGCCACATCACAATCGCGTGATTGAGCGGAGTGAGATGGAAGCTTTCTTCTGCTCACAAATGCACACAATGTGCATTGTGAAGGCAACTGTCCAAAGAAGTCACCTCGCTGCACGTGAGAACGATTGACCGAGTCGTTTCCAATGCGTTCAGTTGTGATGATGCGGCACCGTGTAATCGCGAGACACGCAACACATGGTCGCAATGCAGAAAAACTGCACTGTTCGTCCAAAGAGTGTTTACATTCTGAGAAATAAGTTAACGAACCACTGACAAAAAAACTAATGAGGTATGTACATAGCGAGATTCTGTATTATAGAGCTATGTCATGTGTATATTTTTTTTTCTTGCACCATGCACTGTGTTCAATCGCCGTACCCACCTATGAGGAAGCTAATATATCTCCTGGGCGGAGCTGAGAGAAGTTTCCAGAAGTTAAGCGGTTCTTTTCATGTGAGGGGATGTAATATTCCGAGTTGGACACAGTTGAGAAATTTTGTATGTAAGACTAATACCATCATCGTAATAAAACGACTAGCTCCTCACTTGGACACTTTCAGACTATTTTATGCCCTCGGACTGTAATAGACGTTTCCTCAATGCGAATCCGTGGACTCAACGGTATGCGCAATTTCAATTTTATTTATTCCTGTTACTTTGTAAAAATTAAGAAAGTAACTTCGAGATTTTCCTATTCGAAATCTTGCGTATAACAGCGATTCGTTGTCGATACCCACATTTGGAGCCTGACCGATGTGAAGACCCAAGTAACCTCCGGAATGAAACCTACAAAATAGCGGTGTGAACCCCCTCCACCAGGAAGTGATGTGAGTTGATAAAATACAATGATGAATAAATAAAATGAAACGAAGTATAAAATGCCATATGAAGTATTACAATGAGCTGACAAAAGTTGTACGGACAAATTGCTTGTTTCAGTTACAGTAAATGTGTTTTATCTTTAATTTTTATTAATTCAATTCGAAAAATTATGTTGATTTAAGATTTCTAGATTTAAAATAAAAAGGAAGTAATAAAAAAGTGGTACTTAAGTCTCAAGTACTTGTCCCTCCTAGTATATTTTTATTAGCCATTGACAAGTTCAAATGTAGAGTTAACTTTTTGAAATTGTTTATCTCAAATTATAATTGGTTACTCTGAGTATCTACTATTAACTTTTAATCTGTACTAACTTAAGAAATACTACTTTCTTAGTAGATTTCAAATGACAGGTAGAATTTCTTATTTTAATGACAATAAAAATGGTAGAAGTAATTATTTTACAATACGTACGTTTGCAATTAAAAATGTAATTCCAAAGTAATCACAATTTCATTATACTTTGGCATAATTTAATATTTGTTTAATATTAACAGAGCAAATTTTCAATGACTACATGGACCTATTAAATGCACGAGGGTTCGAGTCCTCCTTGGAGCATTGCTCAAATTCCCAAAAATAGAGCTTGCCGCCGCTGACATAATTTGAGTTGTCTGAATTGTCTTTCCGTAACTGTTTGATCTGACTGTATTGTTGTATTTGTAAATGGGAAATGTAGCGAGCTATTGAAGCTTATCTACATGGAGCGATAGGAGGTAGGAGTTGGGTGGTAGGCTATTGTTAGTAGATGGACTGGTTTGCTGAATTTACCAACAACTTGGCCCACGTGGAAGGGTTAGTAGAAGTAGTTAATAATATTTAGAGTTATTGATATTAGGAGCAGTAGGAGGTGGATAGAAGTTAGAGCATCGTTATTCCATTCCATTGTAGTATTTGTAAATGGCAAATGTAGCGTGGTATTGAAGCTTATCTACATGGAGTGATAGGAGGTAGGAGTTGAGTGGTAGGTCAATGTTAGTAGGTGGGTCGGTTAGCTGGGTTTACCAACAACGTGGCCCAAGGGTGGGGGGGTTAGTAGAAGTGGTTAGTTATTGATACTAGGAGGAGCTGGATAGAGGAAGGAAGGTTGGCTTTTCAGTAGTCACAGCTATATGAACTGGGACATTAATGTGAAGAGCTACAAATTTTCTGGGGAAAAAAGCTACAAAACATCGGGAATCGAACCCGGGATGACTTGGTGAGAAGTGGCAACACTACCACCTGCGCCACCGGTGGGGCTTTGATCTGACTGATTGTATATCACACGTAATAAAAACATTTTTATATGGTATTAATTGCTGACCCTGCTCGGTTTTGACCGGCAGTTTTTACGAGAGTTACAATTTCGTGAAGAAAAAAATAGCACTTTGATGCAAAAGCTGAAAAGATATCTTAAGAATCATAAACGAAGCAAAAAAATATCATTTCACTTCAAACCGCCGTTTAAAATGGTATTTTAAAAAATCCTTTCTCAGAGAGCCTAGAGAATACAAAAGCAACATTCCGTCAAAATTTCGAACTCCTTTCTTGAAGAGTTTTTTTCTTTCTCTGCGAAGATAAATGAGTGAGATAGTCACTGACGAACATTCTCATATATTAAGTTGAAGTGTAGACAAGAGGATAATTAAAGAAGGTTAATAAAGTTAATTGAGTGATTAATAAGATTAATTAAGAGAGTAAGTTAATTAAAGAATCATGTACTGTTCGTCAATTTCAGGCTGATTCTTTTATTACAATTTTTGAAAGAGTAAGTCAAACACGTAATTTGTGTTGAGTGGAATCAATGAGCCCGGGCAGTCCCTTAAATTTCAATTTCTTTTGAACTGCGCGCGTTTAAATTTTTTTATCTGAATAAAATATTGTTCTTTTATTATTCGTTAGATCAACGTGCGAAATACAACTGAACAAATTTAATGTAAATGGAAAAATAACTTGAAGATCACTGTTATATTAGTTATTTTTTGGTGAGAAATCTGACACCCTCCTAATAAAAGAAACTTTCTAGCTACCAGTCTGGGAAGAGTGAAACTGTAGGAATAATTTTGTGTTATGATTAATTTTTCTATTGTTTGGTTTATAATAAGGTTCTTTTATATTTATTAACTTGCTTTTTAAGACGAAGATATAAGATTGTGAACTGCTAATGTACGGAAGTGTACGTGAGAGTACCAATAATTTTACTGAAAGAAATAACGACGAAACTCGATTAAGAAGTTTACAATAGTGATAACATTTAGCTAGTTTATTCATATCCCTGTTCTAATGGGGATGGAATGGAGATAAATATTTGTAGTAAGATTACAAAAAATATCTCTCGTGCGTCTAGTGAAAATGGGTAGGGTTTTAATCACCTAGACGTTGGAGAACCCTAAAGCCCCAATAAAAAAGAGTAATATTAAAGAGTTGATGCACTTCATTGATCCATAAAATAGTAAGTAAAGAGGTTCTTTGATGATGCAGTGAAATATGATTTTGTTTGAAGCAATACTGATGTATCTGTACAAAAAATTGATTTTTCGTCTTTATTTACAATTTATTTACCAGAAACTACTGATTCCTTGATTCAGTAAAAGAAATTTCTACCAATACTTTCACAAATGCTCATATATACTATCTTTCAAGTTAATGTTTTTTTGTCTTAATAAAAAATTTATTTTTCCCGCATAAATGTAAAATAATATTCCACCCTCCCGGGTATACTATAGTTAAATGAAGTTTTATCTTATAGTTTTAAAATAACCCCGTCCATATGATGTCATATTGTTGTCGGAAAAAAATTGTTAGCAGAACTTGAAATGAAATTGCACTTTCAATTAAGTTCAAGATTTCGTTTCTATTCTACGCAGTTTGTTTTATTTGTTTACGTGAATTAAATATTGTAAATACTTAACCGTTGTCGCATATGTTTATAAATTAATATAGAGGTAACCTTCCGTAGTTTTGAATCCGAGAATTGTTTTGCACCACTTCGTCAATACGTTTGATCATCAGCAAGTTTCTTCAAATATAAATAGGACCTTCAGCCCTTTTTTCCATTATTTGATCCAAGTATCCCATTCTTGATATTCCTCTGTAATTAGAGCTTTACACTGAGCCCTATTTTATCTGTATCACTAGTCCCTGGTGACTCAATATAGGACCTATTCGTCTATTTCGTCTCTACTTAGTTTAAACCATAAATTAGAAACTTCGGCAACCATTTGAAGTACTTTTCCATTAATTATGCTCCTTGTCCACGAAATTCTCAACATCTTCTACAGCACCATGTATTAAAAACCTCAATAGTCTTTTCATCTTTTCCATGCGTCCACTTACGTAGGGAAGAACACTCCCATGATTCATTTTTAAGATTAGGCTTAATTCAGAGAAGAAAAAAATTATCATATTTTTAAGCGCCTGACTGGTATAATTGTAATAATCACCAAAATACACGCGATCCGTGAAAAATTTTGTGTGTTCTAATATGTGTTTTTAATTTCCTCTTCTTCCATTGTGAGGTTCAGATTCTCTACGACGATTAACAGACACTGTAGGCGCCGAAATAAAATGAAATCTTCCCCGGAACGTCTTTATGATTCGTCCAACAATTTTAAAAGGTGCGTCCCGAACATTGTGACGTTCTTTGATGGTGAGCAATGTGAATAGACGCCAATCGAGCTAATGACTGATCACGTTTAAAGAAGTCTATAGACGATGGTTCTTGTAAACAGAAGATATATTTGGCCTCGCTCCGGCCAATACAATGGGTTCCGGATGAAGAGTTCAGGTCAGATGAAATAAAGATTCCGATTGTCAGGAGGTTGCTTGTCCATCGAGTCAGTTGAAGTCTTGTCTCTTAATGAAATCTATTGTTGGAGGAAACAAATCATTGGAAATGGCGTTCTCGTTCTATCAGGACAGTCACTCTGTGTGACATCATTGTGTTCGATTGTTATTTTTCTTGGATTGAACGCCTGGATTTACAGCGAAACAGGGCAGCCGAGAGGATTTAGGGTAGCCAGCGGCAGAATTTGAATTCCCCCCCCCTCTTCAGCCCCTCACTCACCACCCCACACAAATATTAGTCCTTTCTGATAAATAAATGAATAAAAATATTTCTTTTGTAACACACACAACTATAAAACTTTTTTAACACACACATTTAGTATTATTTGCTAATAAAAACATTAAGATACTCTATGAATAATTTAATAACCGTATTGTATTTACGTCTGTACAACTTATATTAAAGTATTAATTTAAATGGCCTAATTTTCATACATTTTGATACTGTGCAATATCCATAGAATTCTGTATTCTGTGATTCGTGTGAATACTTTGTTTCATTTCCGGAATGTTAAACACTTACAATAATTGTTGTCAGTAGTTGCCTCATGATGGCCCATAGTGGGTGTCGAAAAGTTGAAAACTGTATTTGATTGAAAATAAATCGAGTATGTGAAAATAATATTCTGTGGATATTAACAAGCAGCTAACTATATTTGTTATCTTTGGAGAAAGGGGCATGTCATAGTTTGCCTTGGGGTGCAGAAAGTTTTAATCTGCCTATGCCTTTGAGCCTTTTCATCGTAATTGATGGGATGATCCCTTGCTTGCTTTCAGAGTGTAGATTGGGTATTGTCCTCTACATCGTCATACTAATTTTCAACATCTTTTTTGATAACAAATTATTTATTTATTTATTTGAAAAAAATCTTCGTGGAACCCACAAAAATCTATATTACAAGAATATACAAGAAGGTTCTGACCCAATCGACAGTTGTTAGTAAGTTGTATATCCTGTGACAACTTGACAGTATTAGTGGGCTATCTATCATCAATGGAAGCCCTCATAAGAACCCAATTTCTCGGGGCATGGGGGTAGAGGGTGCTGTTTGTCCCGTCTCGGCGAAACTGGTGTAGAATACACGATCAATACAACGGAGGAATGATGAGGTACTACGTTCCTTCAATTATTTTCAAGTTTGAGATTATATTTTATTGAGATTATATTTTATGGAGCATGGTAATATTCAATGTTATGTTTCTACATGATTTAAAAATAAATATGTTTGATAAAGATTCAGAAAATATTGAATACAAATGAAAATATTAATTTTTTCTCTCAAACTAATGTTCAAAATATGTTAAAATTAGTGATTTGTATGATAACTATTTTCTTACAAAACGTTAGATTTACCAAGTCGTTTAACATTTATACCAAATTTTAGTGCTTGGAAACATCATTAAATGTGGACAAATTTGACTAAGCAGTGGAAATTGTATACGTTTAACTGGCACAAAAAACGGATTAACTTCTAGTCGAATAGTCCAGAATTTTTCTAATTTCTTCCATGCTGAGCACCATTTCTTGTTCATTCTTTAACAATTCAAAATACAAGTTTGTTTTTGTCTCTGAAAGACGAAATTCTTTGATTCTCAACATCATGTTCGAGGTTAGTATATCATGAGAGCAAAGAAAACATTATTTTTTGTTGGTAGAAGTACTGAATGGTGAATTGGTTCCGAAAAAAACAACCGCAATCGCTTCCTTTGAACGACTTGATCACCGTAAGACAGCTGCAAATCGCGAAAAAGTGAATGTCGAGACCTTAGAGACGATTGACTGCGAAGCAGCAAACCACTGCAACGACATAGTCAGGTAATTAGAATCTTTAAATATCTTTGGAAGGAAGATGATCTGAAATGGACCACTTCAATAATACAGAGATAATGTTTTACTTTATTTTTTTATTTTTATCATCCTTCCTCTCGTGATCACCAACTGACATCCCAAAGATTCCCTACGATTTAAGACATTTAATGGAAAAAATATAGTGTTGTCATTTGGGACACCCATAATGACCAATCCTAGAGAGCTTTATATATATATATATATATATNGTTGGGTGATAAAACTGAAGTTTTTAGACTTCTAAATCATCCAGCAAAACGAAGGAATTTTTCGTACAACTCTAAATTTAGGACATACATTTAATGAATTGATTAAAAAAGATTTTTACACGAATGTGTCTTGTTAAAGAATTACAAGAGATTTGTGTGTTATAGATTTAATCCGATGTTACACCAATTTTACTTTTACGCAACAGATGTTGGAATGGTATGTTACGTAACTTAAATTTTCTGCTAAAACACCTGAATAACGTAATAGCGTAAGTAAACTAGATTAATTATAATAATTATTATAAAGGAGCATAAATTGTTTTTTAATGCTCATTTCGAATTCTTTACTTGTAATAATACTTGTTTCAGACTCTTGATTCAACCATCAAACAAACAGAAAGTTTGCGGATACGTTTATTATTTGAACATAATCTTCCAAAACCAAAATTAATAGTAGGATTGCACCAAGGTCCAGCAAAGCTATATGCTATCTAGGTAACGCGACCCAGCATGACTTCATGACTCGCGAATTTACGCTGCACTTACCTAGCTTCTACTGAATAGAATCCATAAACCTACAGTTGGGTTCCCTCTAAATGATGGAATCAAGAAAACCAATACCCTTGACACAGTTTTTCTATTACTGAACGTGTATGGAGCTATGAACACGGTCTACATAGAGATCCTTACATTTCCTAGCACGATTCGATCTTGAATTTACGTATAAGATGCGGCAATGATCAGTATTCTCTTGGAAAAGAAAAAGAAAATTGTACATAGGGGGTATTTTCGACACTCTAGTATTTTAGACATTCAGTTCTTTCCAAAAAAGAAAGATTAGAAATCATAAGACAGAGCAATTCTTCGGCAATAAATCAAGAAATTGGTGCAACCGTTTGGTGTGTTCAGAAAATAAATGGGAAAATCTCCATTGGTAAGCAACCTACTGTCTATGTCAGTTATGTACCAATAAACAATATGTGCATGTAAGTATGATGTATGACTTCTATGTAACGCATTCGTCAGATGAAAAGAAACTGAGTATTGATGACTTTTCTCAGCATTACAAGTATCCACCGTCTCAAGGATCTACCAAGTATACAGTCTCGATATTCACCCAAAAACCGAAATGACAAAGAAATTTAATATTCATTTAATTATTACTGAAAATGTATTACATGCATTCAATAAAATTATTACCGATGTTGACGATGTATTCGACTATTCGTAATTTGGAAACTATATCCCGCACAAACAAACTGCGACATCTGAACTTTTCTTCTAAGTGTCAATGGAATCTTAAACTCTGTTCAACGGAATCTTAAACTCTGTTATTATAGTTTATGCTTTTAGGGATTGGAAATCTTTTTTTTTTTTTTTGCTGACACTAAAACAGACAACAAAATATTTTCTGTTGTTTGTTTCATGAAATAATTTTGAAAATAACTCGATATTATCGGTTGAAAGAGAATTACTCATTGTTTATTTAATATATTGTTACATTATTATTGCAACGAAAACAAACGCGTTAAAATATTCGTGTAAACACTATTTAATATAACAAATGTAATGGCAATAATTAAAGCATACTCTGAGTATCTTATCACCCCCACAGTGGGTGTTTTTAATGCAAGTAAAATGGCGAGGTGAATTTAAAATCATTTTCCGCTCAGGTTGATTTAGAAAACCACTGGTCAATGCTCATCCTATTACATTTAACATCCATTTTAACATCTCATATTGAGCGCAGTCCTCGAGCACATTCTGTTCCCTGCACAGAAATCCGCAAATGGACGCAACGGACTGAGACAGTTTCGAAGATAAACTGACTCGACATCACGTTTAGTGCATTAAACGAAATTGTTCAGATGTAAAATTGCTTTCTGTGCAACGACAACCAAGATGAAAGTACGGAGGTTTGCCAGGACAAATAAATTGTGATGAATGGCATTCGCAGTTTTCGGCCCGAAATACCGTCCATTTATTACGATGCAAGTGGACTTGACTTGAAGACCGTGAATTATTGTTTATTATTTTAAGTGTCTTGAATGAATCATCGATGCATGAAGTTAACAGTATTCTAACTGGCGAATGACGCTGGATATTTCGTAAGCCTTGAGTAGTACATTTAGGGTATTCGTATTAGTGAAATACAGAGTAAGCAAAATAAAACTGGCCCGGAATATGTTTATAAGACTGTCAAATTAACTTTGTTAATAAACAGGAGAACTGTCCTTAACAGAAAATGCCGGAAATGGTCACTGGTGACGTCGACGCAACAGGTCCCACCGCCTTGAGAACCTTGTCACGAGTGCATGAGGTGGTCGGTGAGGAGGAAGCAAAATCTCCTGGACATCTCGATCGCCTGATATCTCTCTCTGTAATTTTTACCTGTGGGGCAAATTGAAGGGACAGGTGTATTCAAATAATGCTCAAACACTGCAAGAGCAACAGCAGAAAATTGAAAACGTTATTGCTGCTTTCCCTCAAGAAAGGTAGTTATGCATGTTTCACAGTTTGATAAATCGAGCACAACGCTGCATCGACGTCAACGGGGGCCATGTCCAGCTATATCTAAGATGGGCGGTTCTAATGTTCGTTAACAAGGGTCAGTCTTATAAATATATTCCTTATAAATATAGTTTTATTTTGCCCACTGTAAGAAAAATGTGTAGGTGAACCTATAAAAGTATGGGACATTTACACGCAAATCTATCCTATTCCGTTTTTTTAATTAAATTATTTTCGTTACTAGGTGGATATAATTCTCAACATGATTCTGCACAGGTTCTTGAAGGAACTTTTCATGAAAAAATTTTCAGGAAGGTACGTTTTCATAATTTTTTATTTCATTCTACCTGATGATAAATGTTACATAACCTATCAGTAAAGCTCATAGAAATTATAGGATACAAATATGTATGCATCATGATTTAAAAATATAATTTGTAATAAAGTTTCCAATTTTCCACCATGGTACCCATTAAGGTATGTACTTGAAAGCACAATATAAAAATTTTCATATTTTTGTGCGTCACGACCTCTAAATATTTCTAAAATGCTATAAAAATTTGTTCATTCCTTGAAATGGTGCCAAAAAAACTCTACAAGAAGCGCAAAATACTCGAAAATTCGAACATTTTGACAGGTCTACTAATGAACAGAGCACGTGTCTAGCGAGTTGCATACACTCACCAGACATAATTTTGTTTAGACTTGTGCCGACAGCTTACGAAAATATGACACAATTCTATGAAAAAAAATCTTAAATACAAAAAAAAAAATTTTCATTGAAAGGTGTAGTTTTAAAAAAAGGTCTCACTTGCTGAACTTGTCTCACTTGCTGAAACGTGGAGTGGACTCTTGTTCTCACGACTATCAATAGTATACGAAGTATATTGGCGGAGGCGATAGGGATAATCCATTTCGAGCCTCAACTAGTACGGGGTCTCAGAATGTGTCGCCAAAAATCATAAGATATAAATGCGAAAAAAGCGCCTCTTAAAATGTTCTGATAACAGTTCAGTAAATAATAACTTATTACGAAATATTTTGAATTTCAATTTTAGTTTACTAAATGCTCTTGTGCGTTAAATATTTAAGAAAAGAAACCAATTGTACGTGGTAAATACACTACATTGTTTATTTGTTCGAACTTGGACAATCTCTCGGGGAAGTTTTATATTGCGGATAATAACTGCTACGTAACAGATTAATGATGTTTTATTGAATTAAAATTGGAGACGAAACCGGAATTCGAAACCGAGACTCTCAGTTTTACACAATGACGTAGTGCGTCAATGGGTCCCACGTTCGAATCATAGTTCCGCCTGTTATTTTCATCCAATAAAACGTCAATTAAGAAATTTTAGTTCACTCAATCTTTCATTGCTTGGGGAGTCATGATACAAGTCCATCGATGTTCATGCTACTGGCTGTTGATTCGTCATCACGCCATCCAGTGGTATCCATCGATGGATGAGACACCTCACAGCGACAGAAAGTGAGGTCGTCCAGGGTGCGGTCGCCTCACTTTCCAAGGGCAGGGTCCTTCACAGGGCGCGTCGACCTGAACGAACAGCAGCCGAGCTGAACACGCGTCCTCAACACGCTGCATAAAAGCGAACGCATGACCCCGACCTACGCACTCATTCGTTTTCTGGCGTGAATGTACTCTCGCTCAATTTTGAGCCACGCGGTAAGCTTCTTGGCGTTTTGAATACTCGAGTTTCAAAAATCGTGATTTGTCATTGCCTGTCGTAATTCGTCTTGATCAATATGAGATTTCCGCAGTAGAATACATAAGAATACGTTTAGGTATTCTTATAAGTATAAGTGGATACTTCATGACGTACAATAATCATATTATCATTTAATATCGAATTAACATAAAAGAAGATGTTAGTCAGTCTGTTTATTCAAATCTTTGCTATGGTGAGTTACGTACATTTAGAATCTGTTTCTTTCGATCGAGTGCGGCCGAGGAACATTTCTCGAATCGTGACAGTTGGCAACAGTGAGAATGGGGATGGAGAAAGAGACTGGGTGGAACGCCAAACACGTTTTCCGGGTAGTGGTCCATTCCCGTATTTTGGTTCGAGTCCCGGAGTTTCTTTCGGAGGACCAATGAACTATCGCCCTCCGATACCGCCACGTCCTCCCCCTCCGCCGCC
>NNCF01129942.1:88298-131618 GCA_002313205.1 Laupala kohalensis | reverse complement strand
CCGCCTCCACCACCTCCTCCGCCTCCACCACCACCGCCAGCGACTCTACCGGTGCAAGGCACTTCGTACCCGTACCAAAACTACAGGCCAGGACAGACTGTGCAACCAACCATCCCAGGTATGTTTGATTCACTTTTTTTTTACTCTAGGGAACGAAATGGGGTAAAGTAATGTACTAATTGGAGATATTATTTGTTTGAATTCATTATTAGAATTTAAATATTCCAGAAAAATTAGATTAAGCCTACCGCACATTTTAAGATAATTTTGATCCTTCGAATCTTCAATGAGAGAACTATTTCTTAATCAGTATCTACTATTTATACAGCAATAAATTAATTAAGTACATACTGTTCTCGTCTTTCCCTTCTACTGTTCCCATTTTTACCGTATGCGCTCAATTTTTTCTCTATTTTGGAGCAGTATTTTATTAGTATACAAGGAGGATCCCCCAAAATCACTAAAATGCTTTCAAAAGAGAATTTTTTTTTACAATTTATGTTGTCATTCAATAATATTATATACCAAACAAATGAGACATTTATTCATGAAATAATGGTATTATCATTAAAAGAAATTACGTACAAATAAATAATCAACGTTAACATAGACGGTCTTGTTTCTCTGTACGTGTTTTAGGACACTCGTTTCCTCTTAGTCCGTTCCCGGAACTGTCAGCAAAAGAAATGTTTCATGGATTTGCCCACGCATTGACATCAGCAACATGTGCAACAACGAGATTTATCTAATACCAGTTAATTCAATTAAAAATACATTGAGCTTCTGTCTTCTTGAATATTAAAAAGAAGAAGTATATTCTGTATAATTTATTGCGTTTGTGTACTTGGAGTATTGCTCTATAAAAACAGTAGTTAATTTCAATTACATCACAGTGGCACCTCCTCTACCTCCTGTAGCGCCAGTGGGGGCCGTAGCTCCCGCATCTGTACCCGTTGCTGTAGTGCCTCTGGAACAACATGTGCTTCCTCCAGGAGATTGGGACTCTTCTGGTGGCAATTGGTGGAACCCATTTATGAAAACCCTCACCTCTGCTTTGGGTTCCCAACTTGTTCTCAAGGTATGACTTATATTTTTTTAAAGTAATGTTTGTGAACTGTGAGGTTTTTGGCAGGGGTTTCCCTCACCTACTCCAGCCTATTGTCGGTTCGGTACCATACATTCCCCGTCAAAGCAAACATCTCTCCTTCTTAGTTCCTACTCTTATATCATGTGGTTAGGAGGAAGAACATACTTCATGACCCAAACCTCACCACATCATAACAAATTAGGATGAAATGATTGAATTTATCTATTTTAACATTTTGTATTCAGGGGAGTGAAGTAGTAACCAATCACTGACGATGTTATTCCCGTTCTATATAGAAACTTTCGTTCGATTGCGAAATTCTGAGAAAAATGGCCTAAACCCAATGACGGATTGGATTCTAATGCAAACACCTGCATGGGAATGAAGAGAGAGTGTGTGGGAGCCACACTCCCACATTGCATTGGTGTTAATATTGTTTTTTCCAAAGGATCCAATATACCAAAATTCAAGCTAATACATCCAAATCACTCATAATTTTTCACTTAAAACTACAGGATGACTGGAATAAAATGTATTGTAAAATCGTTATAATTTTTCACTTGGAGTTTGACAATTTTCCCGGACTCCCTTCGATCGTCCTTCGGAGGCAATATTTCCATCAACAACATCAAATGAAGCAGCTTCCCTAATTGGGGAGGAAGTTGGTGACGTATTCAAACTATTTTGACAGTCATGGATGGGCGACAGTCATCCGTTTCGAAGCATTCGGTCGGGGCTTCAGCGCCGACAATTTGACCTTCGAAAATCTCAATGTTTATAACTGAAGGTCGACCCATAGGGTCATATAATATCCGGGAGTGGGTCGTACCTCTGACAGCCAGGAGTGCGATGTGGTCATATTTGTTTAAAACTGGGATGAGAAACACTAATCCAAGTGCAAAGTTAGAATATCTAGTATGTAGTGTTTGCAAGGATTAACTGCTTCAAAATGAAGAGAGTGAAAAGAATAGGGAATGGCTTGAACCACCAATAATTATGAAACAATTCTTAACATGACACGGGGACTTCGGACAATATTTGAAGAGATTTGGTTTGAGAGAGGGGATGAGTTTGTGGAGCGGATGTAGAAAACACGGATCAATTTATATGCACCAGAACGGACTCGTTACTTCCGAGAATATGGAAAATACGACGTACTAACAGCTAGAAAGTAAATATGAAACTTTCATGACACGTGTGAGCAAAATTGGAAGCATACGTGAATCTTACCGAAGGGATGATAGGCATGCACACGCCTCTTCCCTGGCGGTGATGGGCAACGCCTAGTAATGTCAAGTTGTGCAGCGCAAAGATCAGAAGCGCAAACAGAGAACGGAATGCAATTAGTTCCCTGTCTTGCTTTAGCAACATAGACAAGGAGGCTGAGGATAGATAATGTCTCTATTTCTTGATTATATAACAATTCCGTAAAATGTGTGATTGTTTCAATAACAATGTAGAAATGAAATGCTTCAACATGAGAGTTCCGTCACATCCAAATTTGACACTACACCCCTGAACACCTGGTCAGATCAACTTGATGTTAAGAATATCTCATGTTTCCAGGTGCCCGTTCTTCTGCTGAAACTGCTCCTGAAGAAAGCCGTAATCGCTCCCGCAGCGGCGGTCGCCTTGTTAGCAGTCACGTCCAAACTGTGGCCCAGCATCACATCATACTTCACACCATTCATCCCCGTGGTGGTCCCTCCAAACATCATCGGCATCGGCAATGGCACCTTCCCTTTCGTCACCGTAGGCAACATCACCTTCCCCTACACCAACGGCACCGTGGTGACGATCGTCAACGGGACGGGCGTCACCGTGGGGAACACGACCACCGTCACCGGATCCGGAGGGGGTGTCACCACTATCATCATCAGGGGTAGACGGCGCCGGCGGCCCGCTCCCACGTTGGAGGATCCAGAACCGGCTCTTCCGAGAGAAACCGTGAGACTCTTCAATGGTACGCGATCGGTCATCGTGAGACGCAGAAGACAGAAGAAGAAGGGAGAAGAAGCGAGTAGATGATACAATATCCCCCTCATTTTATTACAACGTTAAAATATGCTCTTCAATCAATTTTAAACAATGTGTGTTTATTCCGCATGAAAAGACATGTTATATCTAAGATCAGATGAAAATGGTGTCGAGTAGAGAAACCCGGCTTCTCGCCATTTTATCTGACCGTAGTTATTACAAAATCTAATTGATGTTTTTGGAAGTTTTCGTATAAAGATTCTTTTGAGAAGTGTAAATCTGTAAAAGATATCTCATAAAATTAACGCACATCGATTTGTCACAACGGGTAAAAGTGCGCTGCAAATTTTTTTTAGATAAAACAGGTGATTTAGGTGGATATCCCAAGACAAATTATTCAATTGTATCTTCCTTGAGCTTAAATTTAAATTAGTTCGTATGTTTGTAAGTAGTTTGTGCTAAGTTAGCCCTCTGAGCAATAAATACTAGTAACGATTTTCCAATTTATAACGAAGCAGTTATTTAGGAAGAAATTAATATGTACTAAGAAACTCGTGGAATTGTAAACAAAAATTTAAAAATATCTTTACAACGTTCGGCGAAAATTAATTTAAGTTTTACCATATGATTTCAAAAAAAACAACAAAAGATCGATTTAGAAGATTCGGAAGATAATTCATTAAGGTACTAAACAGCCCTTGCTAAAATAACCGGTGAAATGGGTTTAAAAAGTTAAAATGTATATATTGTCTAAATTTGTGGCACACAGACTCAACGAGGTTCTAATAGTGAATATTAATAATAACAACAATAATAATAAGACAATCAGAAAAACGTCAACTATATAATACAAATGTATGGCATCCATTTATGGCATCCATTTATACAAATTTCAGATGTTTAAAAGATTTAATTCTCTGTTTGCGCAGAACCAGTTTTATAACATATCTTACATTTCATATTTTCTAAGAGAATCAGTTTTAGGTTAAGAAGTATTGTGGTAGATAAAATCCTGAAAAATAATCTGATGGTTTTCATCCATACTTTTCATTTCAGAATCTAACGAATATTAATATATCCATAGTATTATAAACAACCCTTAACACAATTTATTTTTTTTTCCAAATTTACATCATTTTGAAAAGCAACCAAAAATATTCCCCCTATTTTTCCAAAATAGTCATTGCATTTTGTTTTTATCTTCGACCTTTCTTCAGTTTAACATAATTCTCGTGAATTGAGATAACAGAATTGATTAGTGAAATGTATGAAAGTATTAAGGACATTAACAGTTGTTGAACAATTATTATCTGTCAATTATTATTTCAGAACAATATTATTATCAAAACAAGTAGTATCAGGAGTTCATAAGTTCATGATTCAAATCAGCTACGGAATGTTAATATTAAAAATTACGAATATCACTGTACCTCTATGGAATATTAATGTTACTAATTGTATTCTGGTACGTTTATACTTATTTTTATGAAATTAGGTTTCTCATGTTTCCTCTGCATGGGAATCATGACCAAATTTTATCAGTTACTGAAATTAAAAGATTAAATTATTAATACGGTCTACGAAATTGCAGTGTTTCTAAAACACATTTTCATTAAATATGCGGTAACATCGCCAGTAAATATTTTAACCATAATTTTGGGAAAGATATAGATTGGTGACTGATTCATTTTATTAACTCTTGTCTTTGAAAGAGTAAACATGATAACTAATGGTGAAAAATCCGAAAATTTCATTTTACACACATCAGCATTCAAGTCAAACGAAATTTGAGTAAATTTAATTCTTATTTATTTGCATATTTTATTTAAGAATTAGCCAGAATATTTATTTGGCTGATTTATAATAGTTGTAGATAAATGCATTTTCTCGATTTTGTTGAATAAATGTATGTATATGTATCTTTATTTATGAAACAACTATGTTATTATTTGATTTTTATAATAGAAATTTCAAGGAAATAAATATTGAAATCGAAAAAATTGACTTTCTTTTCTAAAAAATTATCTTTCGTTAACTTGTATTGCCCAATTAGTTTCTATTGTTGGAAATGTCATGTAATAAATACACGAGAAAAAGTAATAGGAGGGACGAAGAGTTTTTCATATATAAAAATCCCTATACTTATTTCCTGTTGAGAGTGCAGATTTACAAAATGTAGAGGGTATTTTCAAGAAGTTGAGAAACATTTTTGTATATTTCCATCAAATGTGAGATAAACCAGTATACTGAGATTATCAATGATTTCTTGGTGTCTACAAAAAAATTATTATATGAAAAAAATGGATAAAATCTCGACAACTAATTTCACTTCTCTTAAACGAATTTTAAGACAAAATTTTTCATGGTTCTTCATTATTCTTAGTTTCAGTTTTGGAAAATTGATAGGTAGCAAGATAGTACTATACATTCATTTCCATTTGTACATATACTTTTCTTTGGATTGTCAAAACTTTGTGTTCATTGGTTGGTCACTGAGTCCAAACAGATAATTAAAGACAATCTTATCCTTCCAAACACATCCTTTCGTGGAGTGTTTTCGTAGACTGATGATTTACATTTCCCCTATATTGCAACTAGGGATGCAAAGTGATTTTGATATTTATAATATAAGGCAAAAAAAACTGTCATGCAAAATATTTACAAGACTGACACGGAATTGACCCTTGGCGCTCGTGACAAGGTTCTCAAAGCGGTGTGTGCTGTTGCACTGTCTCCTGTGGCCATTTCCAGAATTTTTTTTGTAAAGGGCAGTTCTCCTGTTCAATATCAAGAGTCAATTCCGCGTCAATTTCTTTTCCGGGACAGTTTTATTTTGCCCTTCCTGCATATTGAACCCTGTGTAATTTTCATAAGTGATTATCCACCTCTGTGATACGACAGTATCGATATTCCACTATAATAAAAATTGTTTCACCGTGTTCCTCTTGACTCAATGGTGTGTAGGATCATCATTTTTACGCGACTAGTTACATCATGTTAACAATATAAAATCCCTCCAGGTTTGCCTCATAAAGAAGCAATGAGGTGCGAATGACGAACTCATTGTTGTCGACGCCCGGGAGACAACCGAGAATGGATCCTGTCTGGGGTGAAGTCCCAAGGAGCGTCTGGGGATCAAATCAACGACCGAACTTGCTGGGGCTAAATAGGAGTCTAGGGATAAAACCCTATTTGAGTGAATCATAATAAAATGGAAAACATATAAACAATTAAATGTAATATCGTCAAAAGTTAAAACAAGGTATTTCGAAAATATTTTTTCTCCAACAACGGTGAATGTGTTATTTTAACTTTCGAACAATATTGTTGTTTGAAGAAGATTACTAGATTAAAAATAAAAATAAATGTGAAAAACAAATGCATTCGAACTCGAGTACTATTCCGTGCTAGTAGAGCATAAAGCATTTGTAAGCTACTTCATCTCGTGAACTGAGAAGTCCTTCAGTGATGAGGTCCATCTTAAAGAACACTTCCAGAGGAAGAACAAAAAGCGTGACGGGTACTCTTCCCAGTCGAGGGAATTTTCACGCTGCTTATAGACTCACGGAGGCGGAAATATGCGTGTTCCCGGCGAGAAAACTCCCGATTTCTTCCTTTCCTCCTCCGCCAATCATTTTGGGTCTGTCGCACCTCCGAGCGTGACCAACGAGGAATCTCCTCTCTTAATGGTAATGGTGCTTTACTGATCTATTTCTTGCACAGAGTCGTGCGAGATGACTTGGTAGATCTACGAACATGCGCGACGTATTTTGCAGAGATTTTTGTATTGCAAAGAAGCTCGCTTGAAAGTGGTTGAAGCAAAGGTCAAAAAGAACACAGGAGTTCCAAAGAGTACGTGCTCTAACCTTTATTACAGACAGGTTCAATTGCCATTTTTACTTGAAGTTCCGTAATGATGAAAAAAACGTTAAATAATGGTAACTGAAGCAAGTGTCGTAGGCAAAACTCAATTTGGACTGAGCACAACAGAATGCCAGCAAGATTCTATGATATGGCCAATTCCACATCAAGTAGGTCACAGTTGTATTGACTGATCTGAAATATTTTGTCAAAATAATTTTATAGGATTCTATGCCTGAAAGTAAGTCCGCAACGAAATTTGTGACATTTAAAATACATTCGAACTAAAAGATCTTTTTTTAAATCAAAAATATCCTTTTTATATCCACTTTTTGTAACAATATTACATTTCTTAGGTTATCGGCATGCTTTGAGTCGAAAATTCAATGACCAAATATAAAGAGATTTAATGAATCACGAATTAGTTTCTTATGATATTCAGCCATGAAAAAGTAGTGGAAAGAAAGAAGTATGCAATGGAAAAGTTACGGACAGGTTCAAATTATCTAGGAAATTTGGTGTGAGAAAGCGGTATTTACACATTTATTACATGAATATATGGCTCCACGAAAGTAGATTCATTAACACTTCAGTGGTCTCCCACAAAAATTTGTTGGCGTGGTCTACAACCTGCAGTCCAAACGTCTTCAATTCTTGGGAGACAATGATTCATATTTTATTTTGCATTGAAACACATGAAATAAAGGTCTAAATATAGTTTTATAATTTATGGTAATTAGGGTGTGTGGTGGGGACTCGAGCCGCGGTCACCGGTGAAATAGAGGTCTAACACAGTCGAGGTGTTGCACAGCGACCATCGATATTAAGAATGCACAGAATACAGGACGTATAAGAATACTTTTTGTCATCAATATTTATATCTATAGTTTCAATATTAATCAGGCTCAAGTCAACTCAATATCAATAAAGTTTCCTATTTAATAAATTAGCATGGGAAAATATATGTATAATCACGAAGGTGCTTTTATTATCATAATAAATACACTTTATTGCCAAAAAACTGTACAAACTGCGTATGACCACGTGGAGGACAATAAGCTAATTTACTCTCTGGAAGCAAGCAAGGGACCATCTCATCAATTCCGATCAAGAGACCTAAGGCAGAGGCGGATTTAAAACTGTATTCAACAAGTTTGTTTCACCATTGTCGTCGGCATCATCAAACAAATAAATAAAATATTTATACGCAGTGTTAACTGTTTTCTGACAAATAAAATGTATTTAAGTACTATAAAATAATTTAAAAATAAATATTTTCTGATAGTAAATTATATTAAAGTGCAAACATTTCTGAAAAAATCAGGGCAAAAGAAAATAATTTTAAGGAACAAGACTCACATTATAATAATATAAGCTGCCTTATATTATTTAATTATTGTATTTCATTATTATTATTATTATTATTATTTTCCTTTATCGTGATACAATGTGATCTATTTCATTATTTTCTATCATAAATACTTAATTTTAATTTACAAATCGTAGGTTTTATTATTATTATTAATTCTTTGTATTCTATTTATCAGTTTGTTTGATTCTTTTATATTTGTAATTTGATCAGTTCTTATGAATTCTCATCAAGGAGCGCGGTCTAAATTTGCATTGACCTCACAGTACAACAGTCAAATGAATATTGCATTCCGTTTCAAGCGAAAGAAAAGTTTTCATTTCTGGTCGTTATTTTTGCGCAATGAGTGTATCCGACAGGTTGCTGACCTTAATTTACAAAACTTTTTCTTCAGAGTAGAAATAAATTCCGACAGGCGCCCCATTCCATTTTTCATCTTAAATCTGCTTTACATTTGAGGCAATTGTTTGGCTCTTTTCCTCATAGGCAGAACCAAAGATGAGCTGTTCTCTATGCAGGGTCAATTGATTCCCAGGCACTTAGTCCATGCGACGGAAGGTTAGGAATTTCATAGTTTAAAAGCCGTTGGAAGGAAACGAAAGATATAATTGGAAACAATTCACCACAGAATTGTCCGAGAAATTACCGAGAAAACGTTTCAGTAAAATACTTTTGAAACATTTTTGTTATTCATGTTCTTTTAGAATTACTTATTTACTGCACTTTTAAGTCGCATGCGCTCATCTGATTTGGCAGTTACATGAAAAATTTGTTAGCAATTTTTAATACGAGTTGGGGTAAGAAACATACACAAAAGTACTTTTATACATAATAAATTGATTAGTAACACCAAGTATTTAGAACAATAAAATGCATATCGTAGTGACCCATGAGCGATTTTTGAAACAATGGTTCGACATAATGAGGAATTTGAGAGAAACAGGTGGGGTGGACGAAATATCCAGACATTATCAAAAATAAATACTAAGTGTCTCAAGAAATTTAATCTTCCATATTTTCGTTCATCCGTTTCATCACTCGATAAACTGTAAAACACTCTTTTTCCCATTGTTTGGATTATGAGAAGAGAAAAGTCACTCTGACAACGCTTCCAATACGAGGACATACGTGTAATAGTGGGTGAGGAACCGTCACATGGACAATGCAATACAAAACATGTTCTCTTAGTTAAACTACTGCAGCAGTCACCTCATTAATATTTTACACTCTGTTTATCACATGGAATTTTTATGGGCTCACGACCTGATGAACAGTATTTTATTGATGTTTTGTTAGTAGCAGAATATAATGTTAGTAGCAATTTGCATTAATATTGGTACACTTCAACACTCAACTTCCCCCAGGGGATTTACATCTAGTAAGTGCGTGTTTGGCAAACACGGGGCCCCGAGCTGAGTCTGGCATTACTTCCACTTACTTGTGCGAGGCTCCTTCCTTTCTCTTTTCTGACCTTCCTTGGTCACCTCTTGTTCTTTTCGATCCCGACGCCATTAGGGCTAGGGTATCTTTCATTTTGCTCTTTCCTCCTCTTCTTCTTTTTTTAATAATGTTTTTAGTAAAGTCTTGAGATATGTTGGGATTTGAGTTTTGAGTTGTAATTCAGGAGGGTTTTTAGTGGGTATGGCTGAGTCATTCGGCGAGTCCCAAACGCAGGGAGAGTCATGTTGGCTCTCCCTAGTTCGTTACTGCATTTTCCCTACCTGTACAAGTTTTTAGGGCTCTAATGACCTCGATGTTGACGAGCCCTAAAGCCCCACCAAAAAGAAAAAAAACACTCAACTAACAAAGAAATATGGCTGTGCCTGTGAATTACATGAACTTATTGGGATCTCTTTTCTGACACCCAAGTGATGAAGACAGGGTGAAAGGGGGTTGAATGTAACTAATTATATTATATACTTTTTCATATCATATAAATAACTAGGAGAGTGATATAAAGTATAAATAGTATATTATAGATTTTCTAAAATAATAATATTTATGTGTATTTAATTCTTAGCCAACAAAAATTATTCTTAACGTAGAAAAACTTGGATTTGATGTTTATAGCTTACATAATGAATAATAATGTTCAAGAAACGTGGAAAATATATTGATTTTAATTGCCCAATCCTTAAGAATATTAACATACAAGTATTTATTAATATTGGTCAATATATGTATCAATGAATACTGTTCTGTAAACGTCTGCACTGTAAGGGGTAACCGAATCCACAGTCTAAAATCTGGAGTTCTATTTACTCTCGAGTCCTCTATGTAACATCTTATAGAGGACTCTAATGTAATCTACTTGGTAGAAAATACATTTCACTGTTTGATGACAATGATAGTTATTTAGGGGGTTTTATTTTTTAAGGGAGTAAAATTGTTGAATGAAATTTTTATGTAAATATGCAATTTTACGCGTAGGTTTAATAGTTTTTGTAGCACCATTTCAAGCAATGTATCACAAGTATTTAATGCTCTGAAAATTAAATTTCGAACTTAATATCGAAAGAATGGGGAATTATAATAATAGTAACAGTAATAATAATATATGCGAAAGTTACAGTGAATAGGTATATAGTTATAACGAATTTTTCAGAGGAACTAATATAGTATTATCTCTGGTTCTGTAATAATAATAAAAACAGAAGTCACACGAATACACTCCAGATGTAAAATTTTATAAAATATATAAAAATTGGTAAATTTAAAATGGCACTACTATTAAAAATAAATCGATTTTATTTGGGAGGATGCATGTGTAATGACTTCGGAGAACCATCTGTATGGAAAAGAAAGTGCAAAAATATGGATGATTTCAATATAAATGAATGCAGTAAATATAAAGACAAAATACGTTACGATCGAAAATGAGTGAGAGTTTAATTTTTCAATTGAAGTTGCAAAATACTTGGAAATAATTAGAATTGGAAAAACACATATGACGAGAAGGGAACTTAAGTGTAGAGTTTTACAACTAGGCGTATTATATACGTTTACGCACGTTTCAAGAATACGTGGAAAAAACTTTGATGCATATTTTTTTCTTGAGTTTAAGTTGCTTAAGAACGTGGATCAGTGTTTTGCAGCTCTTTTTACTCTCATTTGTGCAGAAAAAAAATGAAGAGATGCGAGTTTTGCACCAAATGGAGATCAATTCTTACGCAATACAACTTGCTTTGAAAACATCAATAGACGTATATGGCACGTGTCATTTTCATGGAAGTTTTTAAACAAGGCAAAATAATGAATGGACTATTGGAATAAAGGTCTATCGAATTTTTATTCATTTTCAAATATTAACAGACTTTATACTGAATTTAGTGAAATGTTAGTAATTAAAAAACACTAACTATTCTATTGTCATTTACATGGTACATTTTGTATGTACCAGTAGTCAATATTTGAAGAAAATGACAATGGAATTTTCTATTAAAAATAAAGTGTTATCTAATTATTTGAAACTTACACATCCACCAATAGATACTTATAAAAAGTCACAGCTCTCAACCTAGGTATGAGTTTGAATACAACTTGTTTCGAACAAACAAAGATGTTGGATATAGGTTAATTGACACACGTCAGCACATGTAAAATTGCCATGTTAAATAAATACGTATATGTATTTATTCAAAATGGATATAACGCTCTTTTCATTCTAGCTCCTCAATAGCAAAGATGGAAAAGAAAGAGATATATTATTAAAATTCTGTAATGACTTTCTGAAAAAGAAGTTTTATTTATTGTAGGTAATAAATAAAAGAACAAATATAAATTGGTAGAGGTAAACACAATGCATGTTGTCGTGAATACCACTCCGGTTTACGTGCTGTGGTCACACGAATTGAAAGAAAGGCAACTAACTTTGAACATATAATAAATGATCATTCCTCTCTCGGAATACATGTTGAAAAACGAATTACCCAAAGTAACTTGAACAATCTCGTTCTTTGAAAACCTTGATGTCTCTGCAAATGAAATCTACAATTGCGACCGCTTCGAGGACAGATCTCTATCCTCATTCAGCGCTAACATGACGCAGCAGAAATCCCTATTGGTAGACTACCCTTGCCATTGATTACTTCAGCGTCGAGAACGAATCCAGTGACGAAGCGGGTCTTATCTCCATACTCCGCGACTTGTGGATGAACTCGAATTAAAGTCACTGACCGTGAAGCGTATGAGTGTGTGAAACAGCCCCTCAGTTGAAAATTCTTCTTCCTGTCAAAGATTTTTTTAGTGGTATGTTAAAAGAACAATACACGAATCATACCCAGGAACTAGTTTCGGATTCCGGAGAAACGCGGTCTTTTGCGGCGAGGTTTGAGTCACGCTGATGGCATCCATAGAAAATAGGAGAATCGTGAAAATTTTATACCGGCACTTTTTGCACGCTCAGACACAACGACATAATGAAGGTACACGGGAATAAATGCATATAAGCGACGTTGATTTTAGGTAATACAATGCGGAAAAGAGCACAGACGGCTCCGAATGTGCAATGTCACGGCGCGGGATTGTCATAAGAGTGCAGAAAGTAGGCTAGATAAAAAGATGTTTGGAAGACCAGAGTAATCGCCCTGGCCGGTCGCTTTGTATTGGAGACAACTAAAACAACAAGACAGGTCACTAATGCTTATTAACCGGAGAAACCCTGAGTCACTTCTCTCACATCTCGGACTCATTTAAGTCTTTAGATTTCGCCAACCATTTGACACGTGTATGTGCGCGTCAAATCTCATTTGGAGGCGACAATCGAGAATCAATTCAATAACTAACGTCTTTTGACTAATCGAAAATTGATTTCCCGTATCATTTAAAGTTTTTTTTTCAATAATACACAAAGCTGAACATATAAGGCATAAAAGAATCAGATCACTAAGTTATAAACGGTACTATTTTTTACGTTGTTCCATAATTTATTTAAAACTTTGTTATGCTTCTCCTCTTTTAGCGGCAAAATACTAAGTTCAAAAGTGACACTAAATATGAAACGAAGAATATTGTCTTAACATTGACAAAATATTTAATTTCGTTCGTTGGAAAGGTAAGTAGTCTCCGGTCAAATAACGTAAAAAAAAAGTCTTTAATGAAATATACAAAGTGCACAATAACATCTTTCGTCGGCAGCAAATGATCCTGAGGATTACATGAATTAGTTTACAACTCATGAGAACCAGTCCCGTTTTTACTCATGATCCTGACAGGCAATGGTTCAGGGTTTAGCCTTTAGAAAAGTTAGACGTTTATGCTTTTTTAAGACATTTTCCACAATAATTTTATTCTATAAATAAAATATAATATAATTTTATTCTATAGTAAAAGATGATAAAAGAAAAAATATATTTTTCTTTCAGAAATAAACACATCCAATACGAAAATATATTAAATGAATAAAAATTTTCAACGTAGTAAATCATTATATAACAAATGTAATATTTTTACTATAATAAAACATCGAAACATTGTTTTCTTAATAGAACTAGAGAACAATGGCATTTAAATTTATAGTACACCTAGTGGCAAAAAAACATGATATGAAATTCACATTAAAGCTTTAAAAAAGAGTCACACCAATAACTGTATCATTATGTATTGCACAGGCAAACTCATAAATAAATACATAAAATGAGAGTCTTTATAATTTTACTTACATAAGTGCAGTCAGTTACCTTTTTAAATTTCCTTCATTCTTGTGACAAGTTGAGCGTTTAAATACATCTCGATATCATTACGTCATGTTCACACCACGAGTCTTCAAAACTTCTTCTATGCTGGTATACCAATCCACTTTTCCTTAAAATANATCATTACGTCATGTTCACACCACGAGTCTTCAAAACTTCTTCTATGCTGGTATACCAATCCACTTTTCCTTAAAATATTGCAATACTTCGTGTTTTTCAATTTTTCCCCTCCTCCCGGAACACTTTCCGGGACGCTCTGATTCATGAAACCCCTTGGAGAAAAATCGAGAGAAGAATTACTTCGAAGATCCTTGAGGAAGTTGACATTCACCGTGCAGAAGAACTCGTGTCTGCTTCCCACGTGACGCCATGATTTGTCAATCTCCCGTGACAACCGCTACCCCATCTGTCGCCGCCAACGTTGTCTGTCTTACGAGAAACGCCCTCAGCGCTTCCAAGCAACCGTCCATTTGCACTTTCCGTTGGGAACCGTTCCGCCTCCGCCACCGCTCCGCAATTCGAGCAGCTCCAACGAGGTCACCGGGGCAAACGTCAATTTCGGGATCGTTTTTGACACTTTGAAGTAAAAGTTTCACATCGTAAGTTCCCAGTAGCGTACCAACATTTATTGAGACCCAGAGAAGAAGTCTTTTAAGTTATCCCCATTTTCAAGTCACACAAATGAGTTCGGCAACAAGTGCATATCAATNACCAGCGTAATAAAAAAAAATTAAAAATGTAGATTCATTTTACAATAATTTCAATTTTTCTTGAATTTATAGGTATTAAGAAGTTTAAGAGTAGTCTATATTTGCGTTCAAATGTACTTGTTTGTTTGATTTTTGGAGGCCCCTCAGACGGAGGCCCGGGGTGGACTGCCCCCTCCATAAAACCCGCCTGGGTACGCTAGTGTACGTTCCCACTATTGTTTATACTTAAATTGATTCGGTATCGTCTTTGAACCACAGTAAATTCCTCTGTTAATTACAATTTCCAGAGATTGATTTTTAACGAAATTGTTTTGTCATGACTAATTGTGTTACATTTTTATCCGACAGCAGTGGTCTAGTGGTGGCGTCTTCGCTACCTTGATATTGTTGAGTGGTAGAGCGTGGGTTCAAATCCTACTCGACCGAAGTTTACATGAGGTTTACTGTTGGGGTTTACCTTGCCTACTCCAGACAAATGTCGGTTCGGTACCATAATGTCCCTGGCAACGCAACATCTCTTCTTCCAATACCCNCAGTTGGGGTTTACCTTGCCTAGACAAATGTCGGTTCGGTACCATAAGTTCCCTGTCAACCCAACATCTCTCCTTCCCAATTCCTTTACCCAAGTCACGGTTTGGTGGAAGAGCCCGAACCTCTCCATAAAACACTAAATAAATAAATAAATAAATTCTAACACTATCCGGTTTATGCATCAACTTGTCACAATTGTAAATTATTTTTGTCATCCTTATGCATCAACTATATATTGTCACAATTGAAACTGGTTTTTGGAATAATTGGTGACTGTGAATACTGTGTTATGCAGTATTTCTCAATAAGACAAACCAGGTTCAGTTTTGCACGTGACATATTTTAATATAAAACAGTCATATATAACATTCGTAAATACATCAAGCAGAAAAGCATTTCCATGTGAAAAACTATTGCAGTAAAATTTCAAATGCTTTTTTCTAATTTTATTCTTTTATTTAGATACACAAATTATTTCCCAATATTTTGAAAGATAAATAATCTACAAATTTATTTTAATGTGTATTATTTGTATTATTTTTCATTCCCAAGAGAATTTTAGGTGTAACTGTCGTAATTAAAATAATAATAACATAATTATACGTCTATTTTCTCTGTAAAATGAGACAAATAAGATACTCTTATGTCCTTTTCAGTAATTTTGTTTCAATGTTAATAATTTATCCAAAAATCAGAAACGACACGAAAATAGTCAAAAATGTTTGTGTATTTTGGAACAACATAGTAACAATTTTTTTGGCTATGAATTTTCCTGA
The DNA here is from genome assembly GCA_002313205.1 of Laupala kohalensis. NCBI lineage: Eukaryota > Metazoa > Arthropoda > Insecta > Orthoptera > Trigonidiidae > Laupala > Laupala kohalensis. The sequence continues at coordinate 115,614 of NNCF01129942.1, read as the reverse complement.
GAAAATTTTTGTGTCCGATACTTGAATTTTGGTGCGGGAAATTTGAATACAAACAGATACATCCAATTTTTTTAAGAAAACGAATTTTTTTCCGCTTTTTTAAGCTAAATAATGCAGATTATTCGAGATTCACAGCTATTTCTTAAATAAAATCTGTTTTTCTAAAAGTGTACTAAAAAGAAGTATTTCTTAACGATTTTTGTAGCACAACACCTATCTGAAATTAGATACATCGTTCACATGGAAAACATTTTCAACCAGCAAATATTGAAAGCTCGTTTTATATGGTGAAAAATTTATATGGAATAAGAATATTTTTATTAGGATATTAAGAACAATAACGAGAAGAAAGTACAGCTAACAGAGACGAAATTGATGTGGACGCATGGAAAAGTTGGTGTAATCCCAACTATTGTGGTAGCAACTGGTATTATCCCCACAGATCTCTTCCAGAAAAATTGATCCTCGATAACTTTTCCTGCGAATGATTCTTGAAACACGTAGAACTCCCCGGGAATTTTTGTAAAACTATTTCCATCAAAGAAGGAAGTGCTTGGGATGTGTCCCATACCCTTCCCTATCAAGCATGCAGCAAAGTATTACACACAGCACACAAGATGTCCTCATGCGACAAAAAAAGGCTTAGAGCAGAATTAATTCCAAATTAGTTATATTAAACCTCAACATTCAAGAAGCCCAATATTAGCTTGAAGATATTTCGAACACCATTTCTCCACTGTCTGAGAGATTTATTTAAAGGTTATGTAGTATTTGTACAAAAGTAAAACAGAAGTTTTGGTTTCTTACCTTGTCAAACATTTTCGGTTACGTTTTATCATATTTTGGGTCGTAATCAATGGCATTGCCAGGTCATCCAGAGGATTATGAACTCCATACAAAAATCATCTCGTCTGTTTCATAGCAGCATCTTTGTTTGCGTCCGCCATCTTGTAAACACGAGTGACGATGGGTTTCAACACAGTGAACATGTCTACTTCAGCAGAATGAAAGCGTAACACTCGTGGAGGGAGGGACCAAGACTAGTTCACTTGATCGCCGTAAAGGCGTAACTGGCGTCTGTGGAGCAGAGTGAGTATATTAAGAGAGTGGACGATCACCGAAAACCGCCATTTTCCCGTCAAATTGACACTTTTTTCAAATATACATATGAAGACTATCTTTCGAAAAATAAGAATTAGTTATGTTTAGTTCGAATGGAAAATACACGCAAAAGTATTATGACACAAATTTACTGAAATATATTTAGAAATTCTTATAAATTTAATTGCATTCCCTTCAACTTGACGGAAAAATGGTGGAAACCTGGACACACATCGGCCAATCTCTTGAATCACTCTGCAGTGGAGTGTACGATCTTCTGCTAATTCTGACACTTCACTAGGAGTTCCGGTATTTGTGTAGCGTATTCGTTGTATTTGGCAAAATATGTGACGTATTCACAAACATGCCATCCACACATGAACTTAATAGGTAAATACGTCTATCATGCCAAATATGTTCGTTTGTACCAATGATTAACGTGTTGACAGTCGGAATAACACATTTTTGCTTTAATTGATGTTATTAATACATGTTGCATAAATATAAAGTTACAAACATACCATGGCAAACAAGGTGCTGGTGGATGTTGATATTTCATTTGCTTTAGTGCATTCATGATATAAAATTCAAGAAATCTTCAATCTGTTTCGTAATTCCAGTCATTTCTCTTTTTCTTTTCACTTAAAGGCAAATGTACAGTCTTATATCAAGTTATTTTTTATGTGATCATATTTCATATTTACAATGTATTTCAAGATCATGAAAACATTTGGCAAAAATTTAGATCTGTACCAAAATTAGGTAACAAAACGATCAAATTAGGTCCAAAATATCCAAATAGTAATCCTAATAACCAGTTGCAAGCATATGAAAACAATGTTTTAGCAAAAAGGTACTACATCTTGAGTTGGAAAGTCGGCATTTTGATATTAACGATGAGTTTCTCTTTCGAAATCAGATACTTCGCTTTTGTTATTACTAGTGCATATAGCAGTATGCTACCATTTCCCACAATTAGGATGTGTCTTTTGCCAGTCATGTTAAAGGCTGGAACTGACCTTTCTTTTGACAAAAATGTTGAAATAGCAAACTTATGTTTTATATTATTCCTGTCCACCGTCCTCTGACCTTTAGTTCCTCCCAAATTTTAACATAGTCAGAATAGGTTGTCGTACGCACTTCAATTTACTTACAACTTCTCACCCTAATTCTTCCTGCAGTTGCTGAGAAGTGAGTGAATAGTGAGTCTATCATTGAGGGTTCGGCATTACCTTTAGTCTTAACACATACTTTCCGTTTTGAACGTGAGACCAATTGAAAAATTAATTAGTTATATTACATGAATTTAGAAAAACAATTAAAATAGACACCAGAAGGTTTGAGGCAATTTCATAATGTTAATTTTAGTTTGTTGTTTTTATCAACATTTTTTCCTGGGAAAAATAAAAGATGGAATTGTGGTTTAAAATTAAGTTAACTGTAATCTAAAATAAGTCTAAAATAATATTATAGTCCAATTTGATTTTGTGGTTTCTCTTGGGTTGGGGAGGGGGGACTAGCTTGAACAAAAGTTAGAATCATTTTGATTGATTGTTTGGTTGAAACGAGTGGGTACTGTTTACATTTTTTATGATGATCCAAAATAGTCCATAATTAGTATAAAATTATGAACGAAAAGCGAGGGGAGGGGTTAAAGCGAGTTGCTAACTTTTGCGATGTACCAACTACCTGTTCAGGACATTTTAGACATGATTAAGTGATTTCAGTACCTCTGTTTTGGATTACTTCTTTGTTCCAGGAAATATATAAAATAGAGGAAACACAATGAAACTGGGAGCATAATATTATAGTTCTCATTTTAAAGAAGGGTGGTCCCATTATATGTGAAAACTACAGGCCAATTTCTCTATCGTCTTGTATGTGTGAAGTCTTTCCTAGAATTCTAGACCTCGAGTTATGGAAAGAAGTGGAAAGAGAACTAGCTGAAGAACAATGTACATTTGGATCTTATCACCAAACACAAGACCATATCCATATTCTCTAAACAGTCATTGAAAAGGTCCTGAGTAGAGGGAAGAAACTGTTTGCGACATTTATAGATCTGAAGTCGGCTTTCAAATCTGTATCAGTAGATGAACTATGATTTCCAGAAACATGTCTCCAACAAGTTATGAATTATTTTTAAATGCATGAACAGGGAGGTATATGGCTTGGTTAGTCTGGATGGACAGCTAAGTGATGAATTTTAAATTGAAAACGGAGTGAAACAAGGTGACTCTCTAAGTCCCTTTCTATTTATTTTACTTATGGATCAAATAATAAAACAAGCTCGAAGGTGAATCCAAGAGTTCCAAGTGAGTTACTGGGAAATGCAGATTGTGTGGATCCAATCTCTGGTATTTGCTGATTTAATATTAACAGAAAAAATGCTCATACATTCCAAGATATGGTCACATAATGGGGTCATTCACTTGAAGATAGAAGTATGAAGATGAACATCAAGAAGAGTAATGTATTGGGAACTGGAAAACTTGCGAATGAAATTACCATTTCACGTAAGGATGAATTATTGGAACAGGTGTCCAGCTATAAATATTTAGTAACTATCATATCTGATGATGGTACATAAGAAGGAGATACTAACTATGGAATAAAGAAAGGCAACACAGTGTTTTACAACCTTCATCTGGTGAAAGTGGATAAACGTGTTAAATTACAAATATGTACATCCCAACCCTCCTATTTAGTACAGAGAACATGCCACTCAACAACAAAAATCGAAAGCGGGTTCACTTCAACAGAAATAAAGTTTTTACGTGGAGTAGCAGAGAGATAGAGTGAAGAACGTTACGATCCGAGATGAATGGAAACAAACCCCGTTGGTCAAAATAGTGGAGACGAACTCATTTAGATGGCTTGGACATCTATTTAGAATGAGTGAAGAATGGAAACCCAAACAAGTATCTGAAGCTCGACCACAAAAACAAAGGACACCAGGACAACAAAGGGGAACATGGAAGCAATGCATCGCAAAGTTATGCAGGACGGAACAAACAACTCTTCAGGAAATCAGGCGCAAGGTGCTAAACTAAGGAGAATATATAAAATGGCTATCCAGACGCTGAAAGGTACAAAATGAAAGATAAAGTACTTTCAATAAACCTCTGTTTTCGTGGTTCTTAAACGTCACTGAGACTTCCAATACTGCTCATTAAAGAACAAATATCCTAGGCGTATTAATTAATAATAATCAGAATTTTTGATTCTACTTTTGTGTTCTGTTACTTATTCTTTTGCGTGATCTATATCCGCATACAACTTTGTTTTTGTAATTGTAGTATTCGTAAATAGGAAATATAGCATACTATTGAAGTATATCTACATGGGGTGATAGGAGGTAGGAGGTGGGTGGTAGGGCTATTATTAGTAGTTGGCCCGCTTAGCTGGGTTTACCAACAATTTGGTCCACGTGGAGGTGTTAGAAGGAGTAGTTTAGTAATAGTAAGAGTTACCGATTGTAGGAGGTGGATAGAAGAAGGAAGGTTTGCTTTCTCATTGTCACAGCTTTATGAACTGGGACATTGAAGTGAAAAGCTACTAATTTTTTTCAGACCCCGCCAGGATGTGAAGCCGGAGTGATTCAGTGGCGAGCAAGCATGTTAGCCCTGAGCTACCGAAGAGGCATAATCATTTAAAGAAAGATATACAATTAATTGAAAGTGAGAACTGAGAGAGGATTAAAATGATCAGACCTTGAACGGAAAGCGTCATTCGGATATACGACCAGTTATTCAAATAGGGTTCAAATCTGCGAACTACGATCTTAATACTCCTGCGTTCCGCACCAGCAGGGCAATCACTTCACATTTGCGCGTGTCGCCGTTCGTATAGCGGAGTTGATGCTTGCGTCGAACAATCTATTTCTCGAATGACCTCGTTCTGACAGCTAGAGGAAAGACCCTCGGATAATCTTGTTCCACGTGTAAAGTGTCGTAGTAGAACAGATATAGATCGGGTCAACACATCCGGTCTAGTGCATGAAATTCACTCTGAATTTAAGTCTAAGCGTTAATTTAATTGAATAAGAGAATAAACACAACACGTTTTCGAAAGAAAAAAAACTGGTTCATAGTAAAAGTAAAATTGTTTATTTAGCTTTCTCTATCATAAATATCACAAATGTGCTTCATTTTCACTGACATACATAAAATATCCAAATAATCATAAGGCATGGTTGGAAGGGTCATGGAATGGACTTTGTAATCAAAGCAAAATATTTGTTTTTTAATATTTTAATGTTTTTATGTTCCTCATTTCTACGGATAATTCATAAAATATTTTCAATAAAAATTCTTCAAATATTTATACAGTCAATCCTTTGAAAAATATTTTATGAATTATCACAAGGAAAAGGAACATAAAAAACATTAAAATATTAAATAATCAAATTATTTTGCTTTGTTTTCAAAGTTCAAATTTTTTCTTGTCACTAAATAGTTCTGGTTTAATTTATATCTATATTTTTGTGTGACTAGTTCCTTTTTCGATTTTCTTTTCCAAGTATTTTTTTTGACATATTATCATTATTATATTCTGGATGAGTACAAATGTTTTGTGAATTATTCCTTGTTTGCCTGACATGAAGTGCAACGTTGATTGTGTATGGCGTATGTATGGGAATCTATTGAATTATATTATAGTTAATATTATTACTATAAATCCAAATATATAATTTTCAATAAAAATTTCAAAATTTCAAGGTTTTGTTCTTCGTTCCGAAGAACGATTTAAGTTATTCTTACATCTCATCACTTTACCAGGGACGGCATTTAATTTCAACTACTTGTAAATATTTTGTACGAGCTAAAAGGATAATAGCTATTTAATCATGCAAACTGAGTAATAGTCAAACGCAAAGTATCTTTACAAGGCATAAAGCAGGGATTTCTAAACTCTCAAGTTAAAAAAGATATTCTAACAATTAAGATACAATAATTGTTCGAAAATTTAAAGAGATATTCGAAGTTATTCGAATTTGAAAGTAGCCACAAAAAATGCAAAGTTCAGATAATTTGATATTAAAGTTTTTGTTACGAAACCACATGGAACAAGCAACGACCTACTTGGTCGCGGACTATATTTCTTCCAACGTGGTCATCGAACAAACTCAAACAGGTCACCAAATAAATAATATTTCAAGATATTTGATAAGTATACGTACTTGTGAAATTACATTCTTGTGTTTTATTAAAGACAAAAATGTTAAGATAATAACACGTTGCCGAACTATTTTTATTGTTAGGAGTGTGTTAAAATGTTAAATCCTCTTCTGCCTTAGGGTCCTTGATCGGAATTGATGGGATGGTCCCTTGCCTGCTTCCGGAGAGTAAATTAATTTATTGTCCTCCGCGTGGTCATACGCAGTTTCTAACTGCTTTTCGACAATGAAGTTTATCTAAGAATAGTTTGTTTTTTTTACTTTTTTGAAAGCGAGAAAAATTACTGAAACCTCGCGTCACGAGTAACACGGAAGCAGTTCTTTAAACCGAAATTTCTCGAAATGAGTATAAGACGTACTCCATTTCCGCTCAAGTGGAAAAGCAGACTGCATGCCTTTGTTTCCAACATGGCAGTTGCCGATCGCGGCGATGCTACATCAGCGTCTTTTCTTCGTTCGGCGCTTCGCCCCACAATACGAATCGCAGGATTCAATCATAAAGAAAACCCGCGCATTCCCTTTCGGAACTGGGTCAACCTCACTTAATCAAGCACGAGTCACATTAACACCGATTCGCTAGCTGTGGTCTAGCGTCGATCTGGTCACAGCCTGTTAACCGAAGCGAGCAGGTGAAGAGGGACGTAGAGGGAACTCTTATAGGACAAATTAAATGAACTATGATTTAATTAATAGCAAAAGTAAGTACGAAATATTTGATAAATATGTATCTATGTGGGAGATAAACAAAGAACTGAAGTAGTATTCGCGATCAATTCCAAGGCCTACACTTGAATAAACTTTATTGTAAAAAAATCAGCTGAAAACTGAATTTGACCACGTAGGAGATAATAAACTAAGTTACTCACCGAAAACAAGCAAGGGACCGTCCCATCAATTCCGATGAAGGGCCCAGGGCAGTGGTTTGAATATCTATGAAATAAATTATTTAATAAATTCGTAGTGTTCTCCATTTATTATTGTAAAATGAATTGTATATGTTCTGTGCAATACAAATTTGAGATTAACAATAACAAAAGTATTAATGATATTCTCGCATATGGAATATCCACCACAACCAAAAGGAAAACCAGAGAAAAACCCTGGTCAGGATAAGGCTACAGAGATAATGTACATAACCCTGCCAACGTTGCGTACAATTAGAAATAGACTATTGTAAATAAAAAGAATAAAAACAACATGCATGATAAAAAGAAAATTAGTCAGTACAATAACATGAAAAAGTATAAGAGGAATTAACATCCTTTACATTATCATATGGAAAACAATATTTATTGGCAAATTGAAACTCATTAAAATTCTTTAATATGCGCATTAGGCAGTTTTTAACTGCGTTTCAACATAGGGATAAACAACGTCACAACGAGGACAGAAACCAAGAAAGAAGCTATAGATGTTAAATACAACAAAGGACATCAAAGAGAACGATCTGTCATGTAATGTCAGCCGATGGTGACGTGAATTTAAAATGAACGAAAGTAATATATGTATACTAATACTGTATATGAGATAACTTTCGGTCAGGTGAAAATGGTGAAGAGCCGGGAATCGTACCCGGGACTCCTGCATTGATCGCAGGGGTGTTAACCATTACACCACCCGTTCGCCTTCCACAACTGTACATCATTTCGACCCAGACCTAAACCCCGGAAAACCTGAGAGAGATCCCCATACAGGAGACGGTAGGGTGTGGACCTCTAAAAATAGTTGAAAAATGCGCATTAGTAGTCAACAACCTCTCACATTTTATAAACGCCATAAATCCAACAAAAAACCAGTAATTCATAAGAAAACATCCCAATTATTAATATAGAAGAATATCTCTGACGATTGATACTAATATTTCGGTGGGAAATCAAATTAATCTAGCATCTTTTAGCGACGACACATTACATTAATGTCACTAAGAAAGAATGACCAAACATGCTAATCCAACGACCTCTCTTATTACATCATTTCCACCATAAACTACATAGAAAGCCTTATTTTTCATTTAGAAGGCATCGAGAACTGTGTAAAAATTAAAACTGGCGCGAAAAAATACTCTGAAACCTTATTATTTAGGTCTAAAACCCAAGTGTAGAGCTCCGGTGCACTATTGAGCTCTGTCGAGCCTACTGTAAATTTATCAAATCAAACTACGGGAAACGAACAAAACCTTAATAATATTATAAATGAACTTTTGATAAAAATTAATATTAAATAGTTCTTTAGTATTGAAGTAGGGAGGGGGAAAAAGATCTCTTAGGAATTTTGCCATCAAACATTTTATAGGACATATTTTACAATGCTAAACACAAGATATTCGTTACATTTGTGTGTGTGTGTGAAGACAGGGGAGCTGTAATCCCGACTGAATGACTCGTGTGGTCTTCTTCCAGAGACTAACGGGCGAGAACGTCGACAAAACACCATGACAACGATACGATCCACGGATAGCTCTAACACATCGGATTCCGCCTACCAAATATGATTTGTCTCCTTTACGGAAACTCTATTTAATACATAGCTCAGAATTATTGTCCTATCTGTTATGTTTTGTGTTCGGGACAAGCTTAAGACGTGAGTATATTTTCCTATAGATTTTCTTCTGCCAATTTTTCTGGCAAATACCCCTTAAACCACGATTTAGATCTTATTTACAGAATTGTTTCAAGAATTCGCGTGATTTATTGGACCATGGGGAAATTTGTGTTAGTGCTTTGTAATTAGAACCTCGTTAATTGCAGGTATTGACAGTATGAAAAAAGTAAAGTGACCATATTTCTGAAGAGAGGCACGGTCTCTCGCATATGCTTCTTTATATATTTTTTTAGATAAATCAACAGTTCAAATAAACATATAAATCTAAACTGAATGAATGAAAAAATATTACTAAATGAGATGAAATAAAAATTTTGTTGAATATGTTAAATTACGGACTACTAGAAAAATCGTTCATCGCGTAGTTAGGTAATTAAATATTTCCGCTCTTTTAAATCCGTCCTCTAAAAACACAAACAATGTGAATGGTCAGTTAACATTAAACGTCGTGTGATATTGTATATGTGTTTTCATTTGTTCAATAAATTGACAGTTTGTAAATGAAATAGTCTACTTATTTGGTCGAACTTAAATTTATTAATTATAACGCAGACACAATGCATAAACCTAAAGAGTCAAGTTGTTGACATGACGTCAGATACGAATTCCTTGGAGGCCAAGGGAATTTTACTGATACCCCAATGTCCAGACCGTTCAGCGTTTCTTAGTCTGCTGAAGAAGGAGAAACTGGGAAGTCAAATCGGCCAGGGCGTAATGCTAACCACATCTCCTCCTCCTTGTGCCGAGTACGAGCGTTGAATCCAAACGAGGGGGCAGGAAGAGACAATGCTCCCCATCCCTTATTTCTCAGAAAAATAAAATAAAAGAGATAATACACACGAATCCATTCATACATTTTAAACGTTAACAAAATCGAATGTGTACCTAACATATCCTGATCCGGGTTTTTCTCCGGTTTTCCTTCGGGTAGAGGCGGATTTCTTATACAGGTTCTCTAGGCTTTGTCTAGGGGCGTGTTTATTGTAACAATAAATCGTGAATTTAGTGTTATTTCAATTCTTTTGATTTTTAAACACTATACTCAGAATAATCTATAGTTCGATAATAATTTGTACATGTAAATTTTTTTTATTAAATTACAAACATATTGACATTCTATTAGTATTATAACTCGCAGCTAACTTTGCATCTTATCTAGGAATTTTTGCTGAAATTTTTGAATCCGCCTCTGCCTTAGGGCCCTTGATCGGAATAGATGGGATGGTCCCTTGCTTGCTTCCGGAGAGTAAAATTAGTTTATTGTCCTCCACGTGGTCATACGTAGTTTGTACTGTTTTTTTGACAATAAATTTATTATTATTATTATTATTATTATTATGAATCCAGTTTAATATAGAATATTTTTGCAAAAGTGTAGTTTAGTTTTTGAAGCATTTTATCCTTGTGGAACGTGAGTGACAGATTTTTCTACTCAATCTTTTCATGTAATTTCATCTTCATTTCTAGAATAATTGATAGCAACCTCATAGAGAAGATTCCTCTCTCCTCTCATCATTACTTGATTGGTTTCAATGCACTCTACCACAAATCACCCACTAGTACTGCACGTGGTGAAAATATTCATATATTACCAGTGATTTAGAAACCAAAACTGCTGACGTCAGCGGGAATATTTATGTCCGGGACCAACAAGTCTATATTGGATCCGGCCGCGGAAGCCTGCGTTAAATTGTTTATTACGGGGGAAAGTTCTTGTACCTTGTACACAAGAGGATCTCAACTCATTCCCCTTTTGTTCTCAGAATCAGCTGTGGCGTCGGGGTTCTCCACACCGGAACGTAAAAAAATAGTTTTGCAACATTCGTAGAATATTTTATTTTTATTTTTCCATTACTGTTTTTAATATGAGTATAATTTTGGTTCCTTATATGCACAGCCGTTCATGCTCAGAAGACGTATGCGAACGGAGAACGGATCAGGAAACCACGCCCCTCCCCCGCCTTCGCCCCCACCACAACCTCTCGTAAACTTCCCCTCCCCCGACCACGACTCGAGCAAATATATAATATGATCTTTCTTATTTAATTCTGATTTTTTAAAATTCTTATGTTCGAAAAAAAACGAATTTTAACCATAGAAAATAATAGATACTAATTAACATTCGTCGCAGAATGGCCATAAAGAGGAACCATCATACGCCATCAGGTCTCGATATATCGACAGTAACAAAACTATCGATCTTTGAGACTGCATAGATATATCTAAACGAAATATACACAGTGACTCTGCTCATGAAACCCACGACCACGAATGGAATTACATTCGTCGCTACTTCCACGCAAAGTAAAGAATGGTACGAAACCAAATCAGTCTCTTTCAATTACATTATGAATCCACGAGGTCATGGTGTCCATGGATACACATTCTATCCTTTGAAACATTTCTTTGAACACTTACATATTTTTATTGGACATAAAAATCATAATATTGAAATATTATTAATATTAATAATAATAATAATAATACAAAAGAAATGTTGTTTTATGGCAGTATTTCAAATAGAGTAAGAATACGAGTCAACTTTCCCCTTCCTTTCACGTTCTGCTAAGGACACGTCTCGCGCAGCATCGCTTAAGAAGCTCCCGATACCTCCACGGGGAATTGGGCTTAGTATATTATCGTCTCTAGGTATCCATATTCGTCTTATTGCGTTCTGTTCTATAGCTTCATCGCATCGCGAATACTGCAAATAATATTCACATATTCAGCAAATGCTTCATACAGAGGTTGACTCAAAATTATCCGCTGATTGCTGATTAATCTTCGTATCTTCGTATTTGCTTCGTATGGCTCATATTAATTTAGTTTTATGTGTACTCAACTTTGGCACGGTTGTGTACATTAATTCTGTAGCCCCACCCAAGTCCGGGCTTTGCTCCGGTTTAACTTCGGTTAGAGGCGGATTTCCTATACAGGTTCTCTAGGCTTTGTCTAGGGGCGTGTTTATTGTAACAATAAATCGTGAATTTAGTGTTTTTTCAACTCTCATGATTTTTAAACACTATACTCAGAATAATCTGTAGTTCGATAATAACTTGTACATGTAAATTTACAAACATATTTGCGTTAAATTACAAACATATTGACATTATATATGTATTATAACTCGCAGCTAACTTTTTATCTTATCTAGGAACTTTTGCTGAAATTTTTGAATCCGCCTCTGCCTTAGGGCCCTTGATCGGAATTGATGAGATGGTCCCTTGCTTGCTTCCGGAGAGTAAATTAGTTTATTGTCCTCCACGTGGTCATACGTAGTTTGTACTGTTTTTTGACAATAAATGTATTATTATTATTTATTATTATTATCTTATGTTTTGTTAAGTATATAATGTTGTGCCTTCTTCCTCGTACAAAGTGTATTCTCACCTTATATTGTGGACGTTTTCTGCTCCTGTACCGTATAGACTCTCTGCGTCTCAGCTTCATTTATTCTCAGCAGGTAGTTTTCGTACTTCCCGTTTCCTGAGAGTATCTCAATCACATATCTATATGATTCAAACCAAGATTTATTCTTCACGCTATAGCCCATATTGGTTATGAAGCAGTGTAGGCTTGTGCCATTGTTTTTCGCGTCCCATCTAATTTGCAATGAGCGTGTTAATCTTCGCGTTAATAGTCATTTAGTCACGCATCTCTCATTTCCTCATTGTCTATTTTAATTGTTCCAATCTTGTTCAGCGAGTACCGTAACCTCAGCGGAGGTGGATGTCGAATAAGCACTTCTACTGCCGGTGTGATGTAGCATCCGCTGAGTGTTATAATAATAATAATAATAATAATAATAATAATAATACCATCCTTTGGAAAAGAAAAGATCCAAAGGTGTATCTCATCGATTTTGCTGTCGTAAATTACAACAATCTAGAAAAAACAAAGAACGACAAAATATCAAAATATCAAAATACCAAAAACTAACCTTTGAAGTAAAAAAAACCTCTGGAATGTTCAAGAAGTGATCATAGTGCCTATCATTTTATCTACCCTAGGACTAGTACCCCAATCCCAGGTCGACTCCATTATAAAACTCAAAATCAACACCAATATAATAAGTAGATTGCAACACAGCGTCTTTCTGTCCTCAGCCCGCATTACCAGAAAGTTCTTGGACCTGAAATAGATTCTTCCTCCCAGCAGAACTTGATTTAATAATCCACTGCTGAGAGAAAAACCATCACAAGTTGTGAGAACTAAATAATAAATAATAATAATAATAATTTTATTACTGCAATTGGGCTGTCATGCCCGGTGGCAGAAAATAAATACATAAAATATACATCAACAATATACAACAATTACAACAACAATAAAACGAGGATATACAAAATCATACATGAATTAAAATAAGAATGTGTTAAAATAAGAGTATGTTAAAATAAGAGTATATTAAAATAAGAAAAATATTAAAATAAAAATAAGAAAAGTATTAAGATGAGAAATGTATTTAAAAAATATAACATCATACCATTTAAAAACTAAATTTCATAATTCAATTCATAAAAAAATTTAAAAAAAATTTATCATAAATTTAATTATTTAAAGTAATTTATCTTAAATTCAATTATTAAAGCAATTCAAAATTAAATTCTATTATTCAAAGTAATTTAAAATTAAGTTCAAAATATGCATATGATGTGAGCAGAGCTCACACGTTTCGTAATGTATTTGTAATATTACATCTGATGATGATACCAAACGGCATTGAAACGTCGTGTTAAATTGTATTTGTGTTTTCAAAAAAATTGACATTTTATGAATAACATAGCCTTCTTATTTCGGTTGAATTTAAATTTATTAATTATATCCGCAGACTCAATGCATAAACTTATAAAGCATCTTCGCTGCACGATGTGAATTTTCCTTTCCGTCTGTATGTTACACACTCACGGCAGTCACACACTTGCACCACATACGATTATAGATAGGTCTTATACCTCCTTTTTACAACTTTATTAATTCCTTTTGTGGTAGGTTGTTCTTGTTGTAGCCAACATGTTGTACACTCTAATGCGAACGTTACGTACGTTACATGTTAAGTGAACGTCAGATTATCGTCTATCAACAGACCTCAATATTTCGATTCCACCTATTGCCAAGAGGGTTTCCGAAGGATATACCACACATTTTTGTCCAAGATATTTCCACACCTATGTTATTTAACTCAGCACGCATCATCGAAGAGTCCAACTTCCCCGTGATTCTATTTCTCTTCGGCTTCCTTCGGTCGCAAGTAAGCAGATATCATCTGTAAACGCTATCGTAATCACTCCATCTCTTTCTAAGCTCTCTAATACATTGCTGTGTTCCAAAACTGAGGATTTGTACTAGCGCCCTGTGGAATAACTTTACAGTTCTTTTTTATAACATGCTCGCCCTCTATTTTCAGAACTGCATACCTTTCTGAAAAGTATGACGGCACAAGGCTCACATTTCTGGTTATAATTTACATGAATGCGTGTTAGTTCAAAATTACCATCTAGGGTGCAATATCAACCGCCCCTTTTACGTCTGTAAATACAAAAAAGCCATTTCTCTTTCTGCCCTATTTTATTCAACAGGAAGTGGATAGCATCCTCCTTTCTCCTAGGCGACAACTATATTAACTACATAAAATGAATTATTAAATCGACCGTAAAAAATGGCTTAATTGACTACGGCTTCCACATAAGTCATTTATTAGCAACTCATTTGTCCAAAATTTTATCTAACACCGTATATGATATCTCTGATATCCCTATCCCTATATTTTCAAGAAGATTTTCAACTCCTCTACCTTCAACTCTTCGGGAAAAATTGCATGTCTTATTTTTTTTTTTTTTTTTTGTGGGGCTTTAGGGCTCGTCAACATCAAAGGTCATTAGAGCCCTGCGCATGTCTTATGCAAGTATTATGCAGATATAGATGTATTTGTATGTTTCCTTAATCATTGTGTAATATCTTTTCGTAAGTCGGACTTCCGCAAACTATCAATCTATCTATTTTTTAAATAAATAAAGACTTACGACCTTTTAAATTCTTACGAATTTACGACTTACGAATTTAAAATCAATAGAACAAAGGGTAGTTGCTTTAATAATAATCGATCGCTTGGTGAATTGGAAAAATACAGTAATTTTGGACAAAAGAGTTAATTATTACAAACATTGTATATTACAAACATTGTATATTACTAACATTGTATATCACAAATAATATTTATAAAAAATACACACGGGATTTTGAGTTTACGCACAGANCTTTCTTCATAAATAACTTTTTTGTTAGAATTAGATTGTTGTAACTATTATTCAAAAAAATAAAAATAAATAAAGAACTTATGACCTTTTATGATGAATAATATTTTTATTTTTTGTGAATAGTTCACTATGTTTTGACATGGATTTAAGCCATTGTCAGGTGATCAAGAAAATCCACATCAAAACTTTGTGAGCTATTCACAAAAAGTAAAAATGACCTTTTTTGGACAAATAATATAAGTTTTTAATTAGATTACATAATGCATGTTAGTAGTTGTAGAACTATCTATTCTTTAAACACAATAATAATAATAATAAATAAAATGCTAAGTTTGAACATCTTCCCAGACTAAAATACGCGTACGCCGTTGCCCTTGAAACTTTAATTAGTTCTGCCCCTACCAACAACAATGACGTAGACGCGATTCTTTCTAGACAGTCCAAATTATAGCTGCCGAATGGAGGAGAGAAGTAACGTTGTGAGTCGGGGGCGGGGAAGGCAGTCCGGTTCGTGGAAGGGGATCCGTTGGGCACTTGACGACGTGGGGGACAGCGATCCACCACGTAGAAGGGGAAGCTGTGTACTCTGCTCTCAACAAATGAAAGCCGCCGCCCGCGAGGAGGTGGTGGTATCCCCGCCTTTAGAACCAATCTACTCCAGTCTCCCCTTCAATTTCTCCACAATTCTTCAGTCCTCGCTAGCCCACATCTCCAGCATCCCATGAACTCTTTCTCCTTGGATAATGGGGATTTTTCACTTGTTCTCGCATTATTGTTCTTTTATGTTATGTGTCTCATCGGGCGCGTTCTATCATTTTTTTGCGGAACAATCAGTACAACTTCCTTCATTTGTACGTTCTTAACATTTTAGTTCCTGAATTATTTCATTTTCCCTTCCTCTTTTCGGGATTTCATGTTCAGTTCGTAAATCAACATTTGCTTTCCACACTTCTTATTTTAAAATTCGAAATAATCATTTTCCCATTTATGTTGTAAAACTTCACGGTGCGTTTTTGGTCTTATTTGACGCTTTTGTCGTATATTTCATGAGACTTGCATTCCTCTAAGATTCTTATGGCTCGATTCATTTTATCTTCGTTTGCCTGACTCCCCAATTACAATACAGCACAGCATCTCCTCCTCTGCCTCAGACACAAAAGACAGGTAGCAATTTTTCCTCTACGAAATTACGCTGTGACTTGCNATGGCACAGTACACCGCTTATATATGACTTCTCTGATAAGGAAATAGATTCGTTACATCTATATTGACTATTCTATACGATGCAATACCTGTCTCTTATACACATCTAGATGTGTATAAGAGACAGCCCCCCACCCCCTCCGCCAATGGTTGCGTCCTGGAGCGCGCAGAAGAAGACGACGAAAAACGGCCGTATTTAAAGGCGACAGCGGCGGTGTACCGACCACACGTGCGAAGCCCTGCATACTCGATACCCGGTTCCACCGACGCCCCACACTCACGAGGTGCGATGCCACCAGAAGAAGCTTAAGAGACATTCGCGGACGTGCTACAACGACTCAGTTTCCGTTCTTCGCTATTACAATTCACCGGGATCGATTTCTTCTTGATTCGATATGTGAATAAGTCGAGAGTCTCAATCGATTGGGAACGCATGAGCCTACAAGTGACAGCGTGCAGTGAGCTGGGACACACCCATCAGGAAGTGAATCACATATTGAGCGTAATTTCCTGCTTCGACACGGGGTTGCAGCGATATTTCATGGTTTGATCCTCGAGAAAAGGCGTTTGAAGAGGTGTTTGGGAGATACATTGGTAAGTAACATACAACTTTTTATTCGAAAAGATACGCATATATATTTTTACAACAATGCACACAGTTACAGTTTAGTTACAAAGGGCAATGTATACCCAACTCACTGAGACCAGAATTTGATATATTGTGAAAGACTTGCATTTTGAGGAGTCCTCTAAGATCATCCTCTGACGCTAATCTTGGGTTAAAGTCAAAATCCTACGGTTATCATTTAAACTTGGGAAAACAAAATTCTGCTAAGATATATCTTCTGAGGGAATTCGTTACAGTATTTAATAATCTTAAATACCAATAAACCGTCTTTGATTAGGTACGAATACTTCGTGAATAGTGGTGACTGGAATATTTACTAATTTATTAACATTTGAGTTAGGTTGAAAAAGTCCTTATACTTATTTTCAATGTGCATTGTTCCTATCTAGCTACCTATATTTCTAACTATCTATCACATACACTTGTACTAAATTTTATACACATTGATTTTCGTTTAAGACGGAAAAAGAAGTCGAATTTCTTTCTATTTTTCATTTTTTATGACAGTAATTGCATTATTGCGAAAACTTCATTAAAATGATATTGTCACATGAGTACTCTCTATGATCACGATATTCTCAATAGAGAGAAAAATTAAGTGTTAACTAAAAAAACGGGATGGATTACAATAGAAAAATGAATTTTGAAAATTAATACATAAAATCTTACCGAAAATTTGGCAAAGTAACCTAAACAATATACTCATGGTAATGTTGCCGAATTGGTTTAAAACTAAAACTGACTTCGAAAATTTTATATTTATATTTTGATATTACAATTGTAGAATATTTATAAAAATATGAAACATCATTCAACCCGCCGATAGTTTAAGACCATTGTTTAAGTGCCTCAATCGACTTTCAAACTACAAAAATTATGACAAATATCATATTAATGCGTTCAACTGTCAATTCATACAGCATTTAGCATAATCTACAACTTAACTCATTCGTCTTTCAGTCTCGAAAAAGCGAAATAAACAGCAACTAAAATCAGTTTCCGAGGAAATATCCCTGGAAGTACATATTGACATCGCGGTACTAAATTACGTAGTATTAGATTTTGTAGTTATATTCAGTTGAAGTATTCAGCATCGCAGAAAACATACAAAAATCTCGGTGACCGAGCTTCTCTCGGTTGAAAACTTCCTTGTGTAACAATTTCAGAAATTTTGTGATTTAGCATTTTTAATACCGCCGCAAATAATTTTTTCCGTTAGCGAGCTTAAAGAGCTCATTCATGAATTTATCGTTTTTTCTCCTTATATTTAAGCAGTGGAAGAGACAGCAAATAGAAGAAACAACACATTATCATTCAAAGCGCTTTAGGAGGCATTGACTTCTTCATTCATGCTGTGTTAACAATCAAATTCTCTCTTCTACGGAAACTATATTATACATATCATCATCACATATATTAATATATAAATGTCCCCTATTTTTTCGTTCCTTTTCTGGGTAACGGGACGGAGCAAATCATACAACTGAGGTATCGTACGATAAAGCCTTAAAATATATGTTTGAGATTTCCTTTCCGTGACAACGGCATTTAAAAATTACATCAATAACAGGCTCTACTCGACTAATTTCTTTGAAAAGGGCGTAACTCGATTACTTGAGTCAAGACAAATAAATGATTCCGGTAAACAATGACCAATATTCGTAGGGAATTGAACTTGAGTGATGCTAAGTCGAGTGAAGATATGGGGGAAAATAGTATCTGCCATATTATGCAGGTTTAGAAAATAGTATTGCTACATAAAAACAAACGTTTTGTTTTTTTGTTTTTTTGCGTAAAATGTTTGTTATCTTCAATTTTCCGTGTGCTTGTTTTCTGTCACGGGTTGACCTAGTTTTCTATTTTTAAACAATCCTACTAAAAGAAAGCATATTTGTTCATTTTTTCGTGCCGAAACACTATTCTGTGAATTTGATCAAAATCTTAGAGCAATTCTAAAGAGTAATCGCAACAATTTGCCATTACATTACAGAAAATTAAAAAAATACATTCAGACACTCAGAGAAGACGTTTCGCCCTTAATACTCATCAGTCCAGATGATATTGTACAAACGCTGTCCAACTTACCTTTGCCTGCGGACCGTTTTCTATACACTTTTGATCAATCGGGCCGGCACGGCATGGGGTTTGGAAAAATGTTACCTGACGAATAAAACTAATGAGTAATGTTTATTTACTTGTTACGTAAAATTTTGATTCTCATCAAAAAATGTCCATAAATTCGAAGTGCAAAAAATTAAATAGTTTATTTCTTTATGTTTCAAAAGTAATTTATTATTAAGTATTATTATAAAGTGTTTCGTATTGTAATGTATGACGGGATAATTCCATACACAATTTTATATTTCCTCTCGCCGGACATGTCACGTCAATTTTTAATTCTTACAGCATAGAGTTACACCACAAAATTTTGATGTAAAATGAATAGTAACTTTCCCGGTAGGATAGCCCTGCTATATAACATTACAATTCTTTGAATAGCATATATTTATATTGAAAAGTCTTCAAATACTCCTGAGAAAATTTATACATTATAGGTTATTTGAAATACGGTACGATATTTAAAACAATTGATTAAAACGTATTCAAATTTGACCTATATTTGTTTTGTTTCGAACAATAATGGATCAATATGTAGAACAATTAAAGAGTACTTTTATGACAAGGGCGTGTGAAAAATAAGTTAGACAAATTGGTTTCAATGCGATTTCAATAGTCAATCGTTCATTGCAAATTACTGGGCAGAAAGCGATATCTGTAATACGTGTTTGTAAGAAGTGACTGTTTGGAAAAGAAGGAAAGAGAAAAGCATAATTTACTATCTATAAGTATTGTGTATTATAATTGTATGCAGGGCTGTAAAAGAGATTTTAATGAAATACGCTGAAATATTATACTTTATGATTGAAAAGTTCATTTAAAGCACTAATAATACCGCTAAATTGCATAAAAACGTTTTTCGTCATGCTTAAAACTTTCCAAACAAATTCCACCTGTATTACATGTAAATTCTGAAAATTAACTATCATATTATGGTCCAATTGCTTTCAAATTTAGTATGCTTGGAATTTTCTGGAGGAACGTAAGTATATTATAGTCGGAAATAGAACTGACGTGCTTTAGCGGTGGGTACAAGTAGTGCTTTCAAATTTGAGACAAAAAATTATTAAGTCGGCGAATATTATACAGAATAATATACGACAACCATGAAAGTAATTGAAAGTATATTCCGCGACTTGAAGACAAGAGTTTCGAAAGAATGTATTTACATTATACAATAGTTCATATTGATCAAACAAATAGTTTAAACTGCAAGATAAACATTATTTGCAGTTTTGGAAAAAATATTAACACAAAAGTTGTACAAAATAACACTTGATCATCTCAAAACAACCGTAGTCGAGAATTTCATCAAAATCGTTAGATCCGTCCTCGAGAAAAAATAGAATATTGCTTGCTTTCTTATCTGTAACCCCACATTGTTTCTGAATGATTGTAACTCACCTACTGGGTCTAAATTAAATGGTTTTCCAAACTATCTACAAACTTTCTAGTTCTTCTTCAATTTTGAGAAACTCGAAGATGTAAAGTACGTTAAGTATAAAGCAAATGTAGATTTGACAATTGGGGAGGGCAACGTCCAACCCCTCATTCAAATATAAAAGAGATTTCTTTATTTTTCTGTAATTGCAATATTATTTCGTACAGAAAATACTTCTTTTTTAAGACAGCGTATAAACACCCTTTTATTTATAGAGCAAATAATCTTTTTTCTGAAGAGTTCACCAAGACTTTCATTTCTAAATTCAAAAATATATTTTCTATGGTCCGTATTGACATATTCGCTAGGAGCTCATCATCTGTACATTACATTGCGCTCGCACCACACCTCTTTAAAATCAGTTAAACGTGGCTAACTGAATATACGTGCTTTTTTTCGCATAGCGACTTTGTCATTTCTGAAATGACAGTACCAGGCTGATTGCTTCTTGCTGTTCGGTCACCATTTTTTACTACCACATTCACTCACTCAGTTTTCGTATTGCACTACACTTGGTTTGACAAGATTTAAGCTAATTTGAATTGTTTATATTATATTGATGAATATGATGAAATGATTATTAAATGATGATGAAAACTATTTGAGATTGACAGTAATAATTTGATGATAGTGAGCAGGTACTATTTGCATGTGATCTGAGTTTTTATTTTCTTTATTCGTCATATAGCGTCAGTCGGTCAGATGGTAGATGCACTCGTCTTCCCGTCGTGGAATGTAGATATCGTCGGAATTGTCTGAATGTATTGGGTTTTTGGTTATGTACAAAGGCTCGCTGAAGTTCCTTTGTTGCCAATCTTTTTAGCCAGTCTCGTATATCTTCTAATGTCAGGTCCTGTCGGAGTCTGTTTAGGTTAGTCATTAGCGGAGGTCTGGTTATTAGTTTCAATGCATAGTTTTCAAGTAGTCTTCGATTTTCAAGTGGTTTTAGTAGTGTCTTCGATCCGGTTGTTGTCCACACGGAGAGAGCATAAGTGATTATTGGTTACACGCATGCCTTATATAAATTAACTTTGGTCGCTGTTGGTAGTTTGTTTGTCTTAGGGTTCTTATTCTATGTCTGGTTTTAGCTTGTATTGTCTTTATGTGTTTTTCCAGGTCAGACCTTCATCTAGAGTTATGCCGAGGTAGCGAGTGTCGGGTTGCCAGTTGATGAGGTGATTGTACATGATCAATGGTCTTGATCTGTTTTCGGTTTTTATTTAGTTTTCGTCTTCAAACATAATTGCTGAGATCTTTTCTGTCGAGAAAGCTAGTCCGTTTTCGTCAGCCCATGTTGTGGCGTCGGCTAGGCATTTGTCGAGGATTCTTAGTATTTGTTTTACAGTCTTTCCTCGTTCTAGTGTTGCAACGTCGTCAGCAAAGAAGTAAAGTCTCGTGAGCTTGGGGGCCGGGTACAACAGCTCGCTGATGAAGAGGGAAAATAAGAGATGAGAACTGCTCCTTGAGGCACACTTCTCGTGATCGGTCTAGTTGTAGAACGGGAGGACTCAACTTGAACATAGAAAGTTCTGTTCGTTAAGAAAGAGTGTATTGTAATAAGACAGTGGGGAAGGTGTAGGAATAGTTAATCAAGAATAATGTCGTGTGGGACTCTGTCAAAAGCTTGAGTAATATCAGGAAAAACGACTGGTACATGTCTGTGAAGTTCAGGTCCACAGTAATTTGTGTTGAATCTTCCTGTAGTGAATTTTCTTGAATAGACGTGTTGAATCTTCCTGTAGTGTATCTTTTCCCCACCGACATTTCAATATCTGAGACAACAGATTCGTATTCAGAAGATTTACAGCGAGGGCAGAGTGTTTCAATATTACCATCAGCATGGGTTAAACATTTCCATCATTGTCATTTTAAAATGGTTCTGTTGTCTTGGGTCCGTAGGAGGAGATACAATGAACTCCTTGGTCATTCAACTGAATATCGTATGATAATGTACGACGTGGGAGATAGAAAAATAAGAAAATAGTTTGAAACACACGCTTGAAACCACATACAGAAAAGCATTCACAATAAGTAAAAAACATATTGTCACAAAATGTTATGGAAAATTGAAAATGATACAGAGCGTTCTCAATCCAAGCAAACGAGCGCAGACTGAAAAATGGTTCGCTCTTTTTTCCCTAAAAGGGAGGCCTAGTTCAATTATACATTTCAGGACGAAATAGCGAAGGGTTTAACACCATATACCATAGTAACATCTCGCCTCCAGAATTATTCAATACTTTGAAAACGGCAAGGGCTGGACTACGAGGCAAATGGGCTGGGACTCGTACTTGGGATATCTGACATTGTACGCGGCTGATAACAATTGGACCATTTTTTTGTCTCTTGAATTAAAAATACCATTACCTTCAGACGCCTTCTTTTTCAGTTCTATATCCAGTCTCATTTTCACCCAGTAATCCCTCATACCCAAGGGATGGATCTTTTTCCGTTGATCCGACNGCTGATAACAATTGGACCATTTTTTTGTCTCTTGAATTAAAAATACCATTACCTTCAGACGCCTTCTTTTTCAGTTGTATATCCAGTCTCATTTTCACCCAGTAATCCCTCATACCCAAGGGATGGATCTTTTTCCGTTGATCCGACCATGCATATTGTTTTGTTTGTTTTTCTCTCTTTTTGTTCCTCAAATCCCACGTTTTTGTGATTTTTCTTGTTGCTTCACGATCTTGTAAATTTGCACATCCTAATAACAGAAAGTCCTTTTTATAATTTTGTGTTAATTCAGTCCAGTAGTTTTGTTTCTCAGGACTTATTTAAAACTTATTTATAATTTTCAACGATACAAAAATTACTAAAATGAAAATATGCATTTCATTTCAACTATTATTATATGTTATCTACATCACGAAAAATGTCGTTTAATAATATATACTTTTCTGTCGTGTAATATAGAAAATAAATAGGGGTGCAAATAATTACTTACCTAGCCCACTCGGAAAGTACTTTCTGGGATAAAATATGTCCTCCTGCTACAGAAATGGTTAGGAGAGGATCGGGGTTCGGTCGATAATTTTCGTGAACTTCCAGAAGAAAACACAGCTTTTATAAAATATTGGTTTAATTATTACGACCCACAAATAAACAAAAATACAACATTGCGTTTCACTGTTTCCCCTCATGCACTTCCCCAAAAAAGATATGCAACTAATTGCAACCGAGTTATACACCACTGACTTTATCACTTTAACGGAATGAGACCGTTTGAAAATATTTTAAAGCTTATGACACTTTAATATCGTTTATCATATAAATGTTACCACAGTTCATTATCGAAGTTCTTCTTCACATAAAGCATCTCAACAAAAAAGTCACAATTCGCAACAAAAGTCTTTGGCATGTNAAAGCATCTCAACAAAAAAGTCACAATTCGCAACAAAAGTCTTTGGCATGTTTTTTGTTATCACTTCAAGAGATTTTCGATTGCACACTATAAGGTGAACAAGGTACCAAATATGACCCTTCAAAGAATTACCTTATAAATGATGAGAAATACAGCACCAACGGTTGTAGGGTGTCGTTGACCTTCGGAAGTCGTGGGCGCCCTTACTCCAAGTCTCGCCGCTGTGGTCCCGTCCCAACCAAAGCACTTCCACATTAATTGCTGTCACCATGTCAGTTCGAACCCTTCACCGGACGTTGGACGTTTGTCGAAGCCATCTTAAGTGAAACTTGATGATTACGTGAGTGAAATTCCTACTCCCGTAATAATTAATTTCGGCACTCTTAATAAAGTCAGATTGTTCATCATTCACACGATCATTGCGTTAACCGGTCTGTTCATTAATGTCAGTCAACCTCTCAGAACAATGTTTTAGAATAAACCGATGCGCCGCTAATAGTGCGTTGACGCCCAAAATGTCTCTTCAATAGAATATGATCATACTGATGAAACTCAAAATCAGAAAACGTAATCACGATCAAAACTCAGTCAAAAGTATCGTAACAATGCTCATAATGAGAAACTCCAAGTCAGAAATTGTAATAATAAATGAATGATGATACAAATATTGATAATAATGATAATGATCTCGGAGCTTCTACGCTCCAAACGTAAATAATCAACTCCCCACTTCTATAACGGAACTGGGTAACGAAGCTCCCCCCCCCCATCCCCGCCACGCTGACGTCATTCCTAATTCTGAGACAATTCCTTACAATTTTTCACTCACGTGGCTTTCCTCCAATTGGTTAAAATTTCTGTGATGTGGTTGTTACCAATAACGAAGCTTGTTTCAACTAACACCACTTCGTCTTGTGATTTGTTTTTTTTTCCTACATCGACAACTAATTTACGATTCCAGGGTTTATGGCGCACTTATCTCACAATGGTCTATTAATTGTATTAGGAAAAATGCATGTCCCTGTCCCCTGAAAAATAACACTTAACTTTGACATGTCTGCTAACCATACCCTTCTTCTTTGTATAAGCTCGCGCACCCTTGTATAATCGTCACCCATCCTTCCTCTCTGTCCTTTCTTAGGTTTTTAACATTGAGTCCTTCATCGATCAACATCAACTAATTGGGTTTTCCTCTTGCGAAGGGTCTCCGAACAGACCTCCATTCATTCCTTTACCAAGCTCAGTCCATTTGTATTTTTCCTAAGATTTCTCGCAATATCACAACTACTTGCTTGTTTCTCCTTTCCACAGCGTCTGGAAACTCATTCGTAACAACAACTGTCCTTCCACTTCCATTATTTCATCTTGAAACATGCCAGGTCTTTTTCCAAAATTACTAAAATGTATTATGAAAGGGGTTTTGTTATGAACCCTAGGCAGCGCCTTGACGCGTGTTCAAGTGAGGGTCGTCTCCCCATTCCACTAATCTTTTGTTAACAACTCGAAAGAAAGCAGACTTTTCAGAGAACCCGTAGCTACTTGCCTGCGTCGTTTGAGGGGTCTTTGTTAAGAGGCGTTTTATTTTCGCGACTGCCTGGACTCGCGAATACTAGATTTCTTCCATTAATTTCAAGGCTTTTACGAAAAAACTACTGAAATTAATAATTTATTACACTAGATTGCTTCTATATATTCAAATTAAGTTCAAGACCAACAATCTAGAATGCATAAGTACGCTACATAAAATGGAATATATGCTTAAACATATGAAACTAATTTGAGTTCAGAAATTATCTTACAAATGAATACACTCTATTTCACGTTTCATTTATTATTGTTTAAGAGGTTTTTACAACATGGATATCAAATTTTGTTCCCATCAAGAGATGAATTGTCCTATATCTGTTTTATCAAACAAAATATTTCTTAAATGATATTCAACAATTGACACTATTGAAGTATGCATTTTTTTTAAGTCTTACGTTTTTTAACATTTACTTCATTTTGTCTTTAAAATTTTCTGAAGCTAATAGTTATACATAAATTTGGGATGAAAATAATTACTATTTTTCTGTAGTAATATATAGTTTGTATTTATGGAGGATTTAGTGATCTGAAATGTATGTTTGCGGTAAACCATATTAAATAGCAGCAAATCTTATGATATTAAAATACGAAGTTCGCTAAAAGATTCCTAAATTATATTATTGTACGGTTTTTATATAGAAGTAAGCCTAATAAATAATTTTTAATTGCTGGCACTATTCTGATCATATAACCCGTTGTTCACTAGAAAGGTCACAAGCGGTACAATCCGCCTAAAGCAAACAAAGTTATAACTAGGTGCAAGTTTTCAACCGCTTTCTACGTCCATTCTGTCACAGTCTGCAGATCCACTATACAACTGTACTTGCTGCATTTGCGTACGAATTATAAACATGGAGAGCCTGACATATTAGGTTCTTCTATTCAATTATAAATTTAATAATAATTTCACAGACAAAAAAGCAGTTATGCGTATGACCACGAGGAGCACAATAAACTAATTTACTCTCCGGAAGCAAGCAAGGGACCATCCCATTCATACCGATAAGGTAGTGGCGTATTTATCATTTCTACGCCTCTCGGTGAAATCATGACGTGCTCTAGCTGTTTGGTATAATATCTGCAAAATATCAACACATTTATATTTAATAGAAAAGAAAAGAAAAAGCATTAAATAATACAAACTACTGTTAAATTGTTCCGAAAAGATTGCTAATAAATCATTTCATTAATTGGTTCAAATATTGAATATTAATAAAAGTAAATTACTTTATTAATTTAATTATTTAAATATTTAGCTTTAAAATATTTAATTTTACTTTTGTTTTTTCTACTGCTGTTCTAGAAATTAGCGGAGTAACTGGCCCAAGTGATATGATACTTGATAATATGTAGTCAGTCTGAGCATTAAAGTACACAATATATAATTATGCAATAATATACTTTGTTTCTATACAAATGAAAAATAAAATATTTAATATCTGGATCAACGAGCTAATTGCTGAGATGGCACCGATACAGAGCGAAAATTAAATGGACGCCTGGCTTTTAAATTACATATACGTAACAATAAATAGGGGACTGCATTGCCTCTATCGTTTATATAATTCGCTAGTAGTTTTTTTCTGTTTGCAAGGTTTCATAGACTTGTCCTCATTTATTAAAATTCTAAGCAATGGTTTTCTACAACAACCTTCATCATGTACTACGTCAATACGCAAATCCCCCCAGGGGACTTACATCTAGTAAGTACGTGTTTGGCGAACACGGGGCCGCGAGCTGAGTCTGGCATTACTTCCACTTACTTGTGCGGGGCTCCTTCCTTTCTCTTTTCTGACCTTCCTTGGTCACCTCTTGTTCTTTTCGATCCCGACGC
>NNCF01129942.1:35966-87760 GCA_002313205.1 Laupala kohalensis | reverse complement strand
AATTATTTATTAAAGTGATTAATCTGATATTATTAATTTTATTAATCTGGTATTATTAATAACAAAAACAATTATATTATTAATATCAATTATGAATCTGGTATTATAAAGCATGCCATTTATCTACTTCAATTTTATCTGTTAAGAGTTCAGGTCGAAGGGGGTTAGTCCCCACCCCACCCCCAGATCCGCCCCTGCTACACTTATTCCTTTCCGAGATAACAGCATGTAAAAATTACATCAAGAAAGGACGCTACATGACTCGTTTTTAAACGATGTAACTTGATTTCTTGATCCCAGACAAATGAAATCACAGACTCATTTCGTAAATAATAAACAATTAACAAATTCACAGGGAACTGTACGTGAGTTACGTAATTCTCCATTGCATAATATCATGTACTATTTATAGCTGTTATGAGGTCCTTTTTACTTAATATGAAACCGAGTGAACCTAACTTCATATCTTCATTCAGAAAAATTGCTAACTTGAATTTGTTCCAGTAAAGTTTATTTCTATATTTAATGTCAGTACTTGGTATCCGTATTCCGTAATAATTAGTCATTTGTAAGATAAATTCTAAAACGATTCTATTCGAAAGAAACACCATATTAGACATCTTTTCCATCACTATACACCTTCATTCTGTGAATTTCATAAAAAGTGTTGGAGTCGTTCTCAACACAAATACTTCTGTACCTGCGTGCGTAATATATCGAGTCTTTCAAAATGATGTACGGTATTTTAAAGTACTATAATTAAGTCACTTAAGAGATAAGAGCGTACACTGATGAGGTGTGCTTTAAAATGAAGGAAAACTCAAATAGTTTCCTATTCTGCATGGTCGGTATAGCGTACTGGAAGTTCTGGTGGCACTACTTTCGCTGTAACTACAATGGCGTCTCAGCACGAGAAAGCGTTTTGTGTTTTGCAATATGCGAAAATGGAATCTGTTATTCCAGTGCAACAGCAATTTTAATCGTTTCGATCAGGATAGTCCTGCTGACAAAATCATTTGTAAGTGGTATCACTAATTGCAAGAAGCTGGCTGGGTCAGTAAAGGCAAAAACACGGAGAGGTCACGAGTTAGTAACGAGAAATTGGACCAGGTACGATCGGCGTTTGTAGACCAAAGAAATCAACCAACTAAGAGAAATATTGCACTGAGAATACCACAAACAACTGAGACCTTACAGGTTGCATTTGCTTCAAGTTTTAATTCTTTTGGGCTACATAAAGCGATTTGATATTTTTTTTCGCGAAAACATACAGGAAAAATGTAAAAGTGGGAATAATTTTTATCATGTCTCGTTTCCAGTGACGAAACCACCAAAACCTCACAAACAGTCTTCACATCAGTGGGAAAGTAATCCGACAAAATATGCGGAATTGAGGGACTCAAAACCCACACAGTTGTAACGGGTTTGGCAAGACTTCATCTACCGTCTGGATATTATCCGCGTGACACCAGAAATTCATATACATCTGTAATGCAATAAAAAGTTTTCCCCTATAAAACAATTCTCAAGACATTTACATCATTTTGAGACTGTATATTCACACAATTATTGCTTAAAAGCATTAGATTTGCAACGGTATTATGATAAATTTATGTTAGAAAACGGAACAATGGTTCGATGCAGGTAGTGCTATGAATACTCCCCAAACGCACTTTGGAAGTTTCAGATGTCTGTAAATCAGATAAAGCTTTTTGCGCCTCGAGGAATGATTCAATAAATGCACTCTGTTTGGTAAACACAACTCATTTACAGACAGTCTCTGCGAAATGAATCCAGGTCCAGCGGAGACTAAATGTCGTCATAATGTGATTATGTTCAATTTCTCCATCTTATTATNTATATATATATATATATATATATATATATATATATATATATATATATATATTTCTTGGTATACGGTGGTTGCAATTATTTAGTCGCATTTCCTGCATTTTTTCACGCTATTTTCTAGGTTTCCACTGTTTTACATTCGCTTCTACCTCACGTTTGCCATGTAATGACAAGAAATGACGCTAAAATATTTTCGAACAATGTTGAATTCAAGTTAAAAGTGCCCCATTCGCAAAAGTAAATGGAAATGGTGCTAATAAACTTAATTGATATATTTATCCCGACCTTATATGCAGAGAATTTTTATTGAATGTCACAACGTTTCAACAATGGATTGCTGCCTTCGTCTGCTGAATGTAGTGTAAATAAGTACGTTAATTTTATCTTGGTAACAAAAATAAAAACAAGTTAAGTTTAGTCCTGCTCTAACTGAGTACAGAAACTGAGGTTGACTTCGGAAGGAATACCTACATGAAACCGCCAAAAATGTTCATTACCCTTGTCATATTTTTTTCCTTTAAATTTTGGGAACAAAATTTAATCTACAAATGAATTAAAAATATGCCTCGTCACCTAATTATCTTTGCTTTAATTTTTAAAACTATTATACGTCATGCGTCGAGGATAGCAAGAACATACGTAGTCAAGACACACGCAGCAGCATTTAGCATGTAACAGAAGAGAGAATGGAAGAGGTATGAAGTTTAAATTTCCTCGCCTACCTAACCTAACCCTCCATACCTTTTCCTACGTTTGGTGTCTGTGCATTTTTATTGCCCACCAATTCTTAATCGGTGGCTCTGCTTAGGGAAACACGGCACATTATCTAAAATGTAATGATTTGAAAACGTGTTAAATGATGTTGAACATATATGTACAAGTTAAACATGATAGTAAACATTTTGAACATGCTTTCTTTTTTTTCTTTTTTTCATTTATTTATCACCAACAGGTTTTCTTGTCCAACAATAGTCATTACAAGGATCAATTTTAATGCAGCTCTTATAATACTGAATTTTTCTTTTGGGTTATTTAATATGTAAAAATGTCCCTAATAGTCCCTAACTGTATTACAAACTGATGAAAGTTATCGAATTTTTCTTTATTGTTGAATATACGTTTCATATCTCCTAAATTTAACATATCAATTTGCATGTTGAATATGCAGTGATTAAAATTCCTTGCCTCAATTCGAGAACCTTCTTATTAATGAAACAGCAAATCATTAAGCAAAATTCCCCAATTTACTAATAAAGAAACTTGTAAACTTTTATGCTCCCGTTTATTAATTAGTTGTTCATAAATTTTCGGGTATTGAGAAGTTGAAAAAAAAGCAGAGACACTTTTAAATGTACCATTTAAGATAAATTCATGTATATTTATTGCTCATGAAAGATTTAATGTACTTTGGAGTAGATATCTCTTAGATTGCGGTGAACCTCACCGCCAGGTAACAGATTAATCATGTTACGTCGAATGAAAATGGTAGACGGGACCGGGATTCGAATCCCGGTCCCGTCTACCATTTTCATTCGACGTAACATGGTACTTTGGCGGATTGTTTTCGTTCACTGTCAATTTTTAATCTCATCTAGTACGGTTTAGAATCTTTACGATATTCAGTTAATAAAAAATGAAGTAATACTGTTACGATTCAGCTATAAAACTACATTTTCTTCGAGAAACCTCTGAATGTTTTATCGTATTTAAATTTCCATGTGGTCAAAATTTATCAAAACATTGCCTAGACGTCATTTTTTTCTCTTCGAACGATACAATGGGTACTGTAGTTCTTTTCTTTTATCTCTTATAATAATTCATAATGTTGTACTGAATCAAAGGAATTTGATCATTTGGAAGCAGAATACGCAAACAGGAAGTTGCAGCTTTCGAATCGACGCGTCTTCATTGTTATGGATGTCGGGTTGTTTAGTACCTTCGTATTGAACAATAATGCTGTGTTTCACTTCGTATGTAGATTAAATATAGACTTCTTTTCAGGTGTATGCGAGGAACTGCAAGACTTGAGCTGCCGCAAAAGTAGTTCAGATTATATTCAAATGTAATCGTGTTTCTGATCCAACACTAGAAAATAATTTATTTTTTAGAAACATTTTAAATAGTATTTACAAAGGCAAAAAGTTGTCGAGCTCAGTGCGAATTAGTAAAAAATGAATTTTCTCCCTTCGATTATGGGAAATTAAAGTTGATGAATATCCATATAGTAAATAAATTTCTACAATAAAGGAAAGAAGAACTTGCGTATTGTAACGAAAAATATTAAAGAGATTTTTTAAAATTAATATTTATTTGTGAATACATTAGATAGGCAATGAATTTAAATTGTTAAAGAAATTCCTCAATAATAAATTTGGGAATGCCACAGCCACAGTAATTTATGTTATAATATTCCCTATCACCAACGTGTTTGGTTAGAATATAACACCCAATTTGTGTTCATGAAAGAAACATTAATATTCTCTATTTTTCCTCTCTCGTTTGGTATTATTCTGACATCACCTAGCAATGTGTTAATGTCTTTTATGTAGTTACGAGCCTCTAGATTCAATTGAAAAAAAAAGAGAAATTCTTGGGTTAAGGTCAAATTAAATTCATATCAATTGCTTACGTCACCAACGTTTCAAGAACTGGTTTCTTCGTGCATCAGGGATATTATGACGTGTAAGTCAAATAACGAATTTGATACTCATTCTTCTCCTATTATACCACACGTCAGTTACCACAAACTGTAAGTCAATCCATCTTGAGATTTATTTAAATAAGTAACATGGTTTTTCTAACACGTACCAAAAAGGAATGTATGATTTTCAAATTAAAACATAAATCGCGTATATCTGAAATGTAATATGAAGTAATTGTTCTAGAAATATCATAATAAATTTATAAATCATCTAAAATTATTTCTAAAAAGAATTATCCTCAAATTATCCCGTTAATTACTTCGATAGTAAAAACAGACGTTTTCGTATCCTAGCAAAGTTCTACGGAGAGTTAATGAAATCTCACGAATAATTCTTAAAAGAGTTATCCTAGATGTATTTTTTATTCCTTTAGAGATAAATAATACTGAATAATTCAAAAGTGGACTAGCACTCTTTCATTCAATGTACTTTGCACCTACACATAAAGCTGTTTCTCAATTATTCTCTGACTTCGAGAATGCTACTCTGAGGGCCGAAACTCACCGGGGCGTCCTCAACGCTCCCATTTCTATCCATTGTAGTATTTGTAAATGGGAAATGTAGCGTGCCATTGAAGCTTATCTACATGGAGCGATAGGAGGTAGGAGGGTAGAATGGTATTAGTATAGGTGGGCCGGTTAGCTGGGTTCACCAACAACTTTGCCCACGTGGAGGGGTTAGTAGAGTTAGTTAGTAATTTATACCAGGAGGAAGAGGATAGAGGAAGGAGGGTCCGCTTTTCAGTAGTTACAGCTATACGAACTGGGACATTCATGTGAACAGCTACAGATTTTTCTGGGCCCACCGGGGAATTGAACCTGGGATGACTTGGTGAAGAACAAGAACGCTGCCACTTGAGGGGTAGAGACCCATTTCTGATGCCGCACAAACGCTGTCCAAAGGGCCGTTCCCACGAGAGACTGCCGGTAGCATTCCTCCAGATACGGAACAGTCAGTGACGAATGCAACCGTCTCTTTTTTTCATAACGTTCCCCGCTGATCCTTTTTCGCTGGGGAATTGAATTCTACGGTTGTTTAGAATGACACAGTTTTAGTTCGCTCTGAAGATACCGTGCTACTACGATTCTTCTTCCGACCGTGATTTATGAAGTCATAGTCTCCTGCTCCGCTGGTGGGCGTAGAAATAATAGACTCGGGGTCCCGAGTGTATAAAAAATATAACGGATTAACTAATCTCTTTTAAGACCCTTCATTCTTCATGTAACATTACGTTTGATTTTTTGAGGTTGTAACAGACTCATAGATAGCACGTTTATTTTTTAGGATGCCAAATCTTCTCGGCAAAATTTTATTATTAACTAAATAAAGTTTTGTTATACGTTCTTTTAATATTAAGTTTTGTTCAATTATTTATCTAAATAAAGTAAGTTAGCAATATCCACTCTGGTAAAGTATTTTCAATACCATTTATATAGCTTGTGAGGGAGCGCGCGCCCTCATATATGTCCTGGCCACGAGCTTGAATTGTAATAAACTATACCTGTCATTGAAAATATGACGCGGAAATGAAGAATTTTTTGGTGGGATGAGGATAAGAACGGAACGCAAAGTCTATATTGACGGACTTCACTAAAATGAGGAAACATTTAGAGTTACTGCAATTTCAGTCTTAAAAAGTAATGAGTGAATTAATGTATTGTTGAAATTATTGGAGGGGGCAAAAGTATGTATAGAGAAAACATCAAATCGCAATTATTTCAATACGAAATAAAGTCATTACATCGTATTGAAATTTCGACAATAGATGCAATCAGCTATTTTCAATTTATTTTGCAAGTTTCTAATTGTTTCTTCGTAGTAAAAATGATAATACGTCGTAGTTATGGGGTTTTTAATACGTCGAAAATCTTTTTATATCTCGCATATCGACAGAAGAACAGTCATATAAGAGTATTTTACAGAACATTTACTTAAAACATTCGCAAAAAAGATGTATATTTTATTTGCAGAATATCGCTTCTGAAAACGAAACCCTTTTGAGATCACTCGTTCGAAACTTGAAGTGTTAACAACGTGTACCTCGGAGACTCTAGTTCACGGCGAACTATTCTCGGAAGAACTACCGTTTTTTTCAAACTGGCCAGAAAAGATGATCATTTACTTGATATCTGACATTGTCTTGATACAACATTTAACATTAAAATGGGCTCTAATGACCTCGATGTTGACGAGCCCTAAAGCCCCCCCCCCAAAAAAAAAAATTGACATTAAACTTCTTCAACATACAAACAAACGCGTATATTAGTTCAGATCTCCATTTTATTTCTAACATTGATTGAGGTTAAAAAATAGCAATATTAATTTACAAAAATCTAATAAGAAAAATAATAAATTTATTGTCAAAAAACAGTCAAAACTGCGTATGACTACGTGGAGGACAACAAACTAAGCAAGGGACCATCCCATCAATTCCGATCAAGGACCCTAAGGCAGAGGCGGATTCGAAAATTTCAGCAAAAATTCCTAGATAAGATGAAAAGTTAGCTACGAGTTATAATACTAATAGGATGTCAATATGTTTGTAATTTAACACAAAAAATGTATTTTACATGTACAAATTATTATCGAACTATCGATTATTCTGAGTATAGTGTTTAAAAATCATAAGAATTGAAATAACACTAAATTCACGATGTATTGTTACAATAAACTCGCCCCTAGACAAAGCCTAGAGAACCTCTATAAGAAATCCGCCACTACCCGAAGGAAAACCGGAGAAAAACCCGGGCCAGGATACCTTTTCTCGTTTATTTAAGTTTGTTTTATTTATGATGTTCAGAATGAGTTTACAGCAAACAAAACGAATGTTCAACATTTCCAGATAATAAATAAAATGTTGTTAATTCACTTTAATTCGGGCTGCTGTAATTATTTATTTAAAAGAAAGGAGTTATTTGAAATAAATAAACATAGTAATTTCTTCTGCCATTGTTATATTCACTTTACTAAATATATGACCTTTCTTAATGAAACACCTGACGAAACCGAGAAACTGTCGGCGAAACCTTGTGTAATTTGGATTAAAAGCACTACAAATATACCAAGAAAGGTGGTGTTTTGAATATTATAACTAAACATTGATGTACGGTTACTGTAAAGCAGTTACAGATTTTATAATATATGAGTATTTTATCTAGTCCAAATTTTCGATCATGAAACAAAAATGTGCCATATTTGTCGATTCACCTGCGATATTAAAATCAAACTTGTATTTTCCCGTTGGTTAATGATTCTTTTTCGTATTTTAAGTTAAATTTGTAATTACATACGGATATAGGAGTGCGCCGTGGGATATCTATTAAACCAACGACACCGACGAACAAGTGCCTCGAAAACAGAGCATCAACTTGGTTGTAAAGCTACAGTTCCAAAAATTATAACTGAGATCAAATTTCAAGAAAAGAGATTGTCGGAATGTTGAAGAGTTTTTTTTCGATCAAAATTACTTTATTAAAAATTCCTTCATAAGAGCAGATTTGTCTACTCATGGTAAATGAGTAAAATTAGTTGTCGCAAGTTCATGCACATTTTGGAAGCACAGACAAGACATTTCTCATCAAAGTGCCGTATTTATTCCGTTAAGATTGCATAATTCATTTTTGTCATAATTTTCAATCCCTTTATGTAATTTACCTGACTTGTAGAATTTCCAATTTCTCACAGATGACATAAACAGTTTAGTTTTGAGAGAATAGGACATTTCGTGTTTTCCTCGTACATGTTCTGTTAAGATAAAATAATTGTATCTCATGTTGAATTCTGTTCTGATTCAATGAAATTGCGTAAGTATATCTAGAAACTACATTATTCTCTCTTAATAGGTAGGTTGCCAATAATAGTTTTACCTTTTATGAAGGTGCTCGCAGCCAACATATTTATCCCGTTACATAGATGTCCCGAAAGACCGCCTCTATCATAACCAACTAATATTTCATCAAATTGTAGTCGACTTTTCGTCTATAGTCGCGGAGACGCAGTATCTGGCGAGCAAGTGCTCATATCTTGGTCACATTGATCCACGACCTACTTGTTCATATTACTGATCGAAAGTATACGTATATCTCCCCATATCGCATATTTTGAAATCGAGCTGAGTTTTGGAGATGTCTGTGGCGGTCATAGTTGAATAAGACAGGTGTGTCAATCTCGAACATGCGCAGTGCAAGTCCAGCACATTTCCGGAGCGAGAGTATGATATCGCTTCACGCCTTCAACAAGTCAATATATTTCATAAATTTGTACACCTTTAACCTCTCTCAGAAAAATGTGATGCGTTTCATTGACTAGCCAACGTCCCATTTCATTGGCTGACCTCGATACGCAATGGCACGCCTTGTGTTATTCCACTATGTGTGGTGCTAGGTTGAAAATTTGAACTATTATTGAGTATAATACCTCAAAGTAGCGCATTATACTCTATAATGCCATCGATATCCTTCGTATGGCACTTTAGTCTGTGGTTCAGCGAATAAATCTCTCTCGCTATGTGGTTCAGTTTCCGACCACCATCCCGGAGAGGGCGCCACAGACATCTCCAAATCGTGGGACCGATTTTTTTTGCGATATGGGGTAGTCGTATACTTACGATAATTAGTAGAATGATCAAGTGGGTTGTGATGACCCTATAAACTTACTCTCCGCAACATGGTTCATTTTCCGACCACCTTTCAGTGGAGGGCGCCACAGACATCCCCAAATAGTGGACACGATATTCTTCCGATTTTACTGCTATATGGAGAAGTCGTAAATATATGATAATCGGTAGAGTGATCAAGTAGGTCGTGCTTTGAACTTCCGACTACGGTCCGCGTCTCTTACTGGACGCAACTAAGCCACTCAAACTCCAAAGACGATGCGTGACGTTGCAGATAGCGTGCGCAGCATCCCGCGATCGCACAATGGGAGGAGACGATCGTGTGCCCTAGAAAACGCGCTAAAGCACCCTACAACCAGTGATGCGTTGAAACTCTGCCGCATGTTCGTTCATCTGTCCTCCGCGCATTGTCGCAAAACATGTGGGTCAATATGTTTGATGTAGGTGACGATGTCCAGTTGTCTGTGAATGGTGGGTTTTTTTATTTCACTCGGACACCTCTCATTCGTCTCATCGTGTAACCGTACAGCAATAGTGACTTTTCAGAAAGGATTACTCGCTACACAAACGTTTTGTTCGCAACAGCTGCTTCGGGTTTGTACCCGCTGACATCGCAGCGACGTCGAATATATATATAATTACTTTCCGTGAAAACGATTGCTAAGCAAATATAAATTATCGTTTGGTTTATTTTCAACCATGTAATGAATGACGTTGCTAAGACGTCGCTATCCGGGGTTGTCCCTCAAGTCTTGTTAGAGTTACCTCCATCTAGTTAGCCATCTACTCAAACATATTTTTAAAATCAGTGTTTGTTAATACGCGCGATAATAAATTAAAAACTATTCTTTCTCGTGAAATCCGCGAAAAATTTAATTAAAGACTACTATTTTATAAGATAACAAGAAATATTTGGAGAACTTCAGTAGCTAAAATTCTTTGAAATTGTGAAACATAATGAAATGTTAAACAATATTATTGTCTGCTACTAGCATTGAAACAAAAATTGTTAAATAGAAATATTCAGTGGATCTCAGAATATGAAGCATCACTGATTGCAGGTTAAAGGG
This sequence comes from Laupala kohalensis, assembly GCA_002313205.1. NCBI lineage: Eukaryota > Metazoa > Arthropoda > Insecta > Orthoptera > Trigonidiidae > Laupala > Laupala kohalensis. The sequence continues at coordinate 77,519 of NNCF01129942.1, read as the reverse complement.
TGTTTTTCAGCAAAATTTCTGAAATATAATAGTAAGGATGGCCGTTGAATGGCTATTGATTGTTATTTTTACGAGAGTTGTGCAGTCTCTAAAAACGTTCATCAACCGTTTTATTGCATTGTTACATTACAATGGTCTTCCTTTACGAAATAAAGTCTTCCAGTAAAAACGTATTTGTTAAAAAAAAGTCTATAAATTTTCATTATCTGTATCAACAATTTCAGTTTTTACATTGTTCTTACCCCAGTTCATTCTTCATTAAACATTAAGAGCTCTCATTTATTACTATAATTCTAATACATTTTAATATACTCATATTTTAAAAAAGTGTTTTATTGTTATCATTACTCTTTGTTAACACAATCTTAAATGTCAGTAACAAGTTCTTCAATACAATAACAAAAATATCTTTTCATCTATCAGTTATGATTTCACAACTTTAGTTAAGACAATAAAAACATGCTTTTTTAATCTTAAAAGATTTTTTGTGTAATAAACACAGGATCCATGGACAGTGGATGAATTTATAGTATTATTTATGTCCTTCGTATATTTCATTGAAGTTTGCAATTATCTATGAATAATTATTTCTCGTGAAGTCGATTTTAATGAGACATCATATCTTCATCAGCCGAACCATTTTTCTAAACTGTTTTTCCCCGCGATGTAATAAACGTACATCCCACGGATATATTTAAATTTCAAACGCTTCAAATTGCTGAGCCACGTACCTCACGTTGCTTTTCACTCTCACGCCGGATGCCGACAATTTGTCGAAGAAAACTCGTTTATTTCTTCTGCAGCGAAACTACTAGTCTCTCCCTTCCTTTTTGTGCCGGACGTTAATCCGCAAGGGAACATGTCTCCGTCCAGCGATAGCGGTGGAGGAACGAACAGGCGCATGCTGGGTTGAAACCAGAACACAGGACGTGGAGATACGAAATAGAACTGTTAGCAGATAATAACACGTCCCCTTTTACACAAACGCTCAATTTAATATACCACTACATTACATTAATAATAATAATAATAATAAATTTATTGTCAAAAAAACAGTACAAACTGCGTATGACCACGTGGAGGACAATAAACTAATTTTACTCTCCGGAAGCAAGCAAGGGACCATCCCATCTATTCCGATCAAGGGCCCTGAGGCAGAGGCGGATTCAAAAATTTCAGCAAAAATTCCTAGATAAGATGAAAAGTTAGCTACGAGTTATAGTTATAATAGAATGTCAATATGTTTGAAAAATTACGCAAAAAATAGACATGTAAAATTTATTATCGAACTATAGATTTTTCTGAGTATAGTGTTAAAAAATCATAAGAATTTAAATAACACTAAATTCACGATCTATTGTTACAATAAACACGCCCCTAGACAAAGACTAGAGAACCTGGATAAGAAATCCGCCTCCACCCGAAGGAAAGACGGAGAAAAACCCGGGCCAGGATGGGTGCCATTACATTACACAATTTTTCAATCACACTATTGGTTTCAGCAACACTAACCACACACCTTCAGGTGTGTAACACACAGAAACCTGATTAGAAACAAAAAAATTTAAGAGTCAGTATGTAATATTTTATTTGTAAGTATTCTTTTACAGTGTTTATTCCATTACAAGTGTTGTTTTTATGGAAGATCTTTCACTTCTCAAGCAGTGCCATACTATAGAATAATTTTCGTTCAACAATCACGTGCACGGTGACACGGAGCCAACTGACCCGTAAAAAATTGTTTTTAATTAGGTTTTAATATGTTATACACCTGAAGATAAACAGTGGCGTGGTTGAAACTTTATGAAATATAATATAGAGAAATATTAAACACTGCTTCTGTGGTATTATTATTTAATACGTAATAGGGCTGTTAGAAAGACAACGAAGTTGTCTGTAGAGGAGGTTTAGTGAGACAAAGGTGTCACAATGATGAATGCTTTGGGGTCGATAGGTATGGCATACAGATGGGAATAGAACCAGATCCCTCCCAACCACGAACATACGAAAACTCATCGAAGGTGTAAAAGAACTTACTTCGAGGAAAATAAACTGTGAAATAAAGTGAACATATAATGCAAGGACGCTATTCTCAATGCTGTTATATTGATAAAGTAAAATATCATTACAAAGAAGAGGTACCAGCCATTATTTAAAAAAACAATCCATTGTCGGCGTCGGTAATCTTGGCCAAATTGCAAGAACTCTTGAGTTGTAAAATATCATTTGAATGGTTGATTATTACTTATATTGATATTTAACAGTAAACAACTACAGTTGTTTGAAACAATATAAATTGTTGATGAGAATAAAAATATCGCGTTACGATAAATAAATATGACCCATTAATTAATTTCATCGGGCAAAATTTTACCGAACCCCATCTCATGTCGATCCGATCGACTGAAATTGTATGGAGAATGACCCACGCTAACCTGTTCGACCCTAAGCCGCCATCCTGATTGAGGGTTTTCCTCAATCGCTTAAGACTTCCCGGGATGTTCCCTTGCTTTGCTTTCCCAGACTTAAATGTAAATGTTACTCCTACGGTAGAGCAGACCCTATGGTCTGAATCTCGCCACTAAATAAAGACATGTTATAATAATAATTATTATTATTATTATTTCGACATTTCTCTAATACTCAGCCCTGTCGCTGGATATTATTTACCTTCCATTTTCTCTTTGGCCAGGCTTTATTTTCGGAAAGGCAATTCTGCCTGATCCCTTATTACCCATTTCATCCCTGCAACATCTGTTACACTATTCCACTAAACTTAGACCAATAGTATGTACTTATAGTTTAAAGCGATACAAATTTTCTAACTATTTGGCACGTTTGCAAGACGACTGCTTTTTGAATTCTTCAAGCTATGTTTGTGGGGAGTCCTAAATCTGCCAGAGTTTTTGGAAAAGTCTTCGGAAACACTCCANCGCTGCAGAAATCAATATCGCATAGATGTTTACTTTGTCCAGCTTCCAGATTGTTTTCATTTGTATTACCAGTTCCTGGTATTTACTTTTCTTCTCTCCTTCTGTTTGAATGACATTGTGAGTGAGAGGTATGGCGATGTCAATTAATGTTGCTATCTTCGCCCCGGCGTTGTTATTATATGACCCGTGGGCGAAAATTAGTTGGACAGCGCTGCCCTAGTGGAAGTACGGTGGAAAAGGTGGTTGCCATGGCGGCGATGGCGGAAGCAGCGGAAATGGTCAAGCGCCATGACGCAGCATGTGTCCGTCAAGGAACACCGCTCCAATGCCGCTCCAATGCCGCACACAATGCCACTCAGATGCTTTATGCTCCCAGCGTACGCTGACTTGCCGGTACAACTTTACTCGTTGTACAAAGATCATGTCACGTTTCATGTCATGTTAAGCGACCCCTCGCACAACGACACTAGTTAACTTTTCCTTCAGATTCTACGCCGAATAATTCCTAATATTTTTGAATAGAATGTTTAAATACACTTCTTTCTGTGACGATACTTCTAAAAATTTTCTTGGATCCTTAGACTACTGATAGCCAACTCCACCCGGTTTCAGTCATAAGTTTTTATTGTGATACCCAATTATAATTGAGAATAAACAGAAATAGCACGTTTACATACAAAACCGTGATGATATCTTATATAGTTCGTGACATTTAGCGAGAAAAACCATTTTCCCATTATATCGTAAATTAGAAAAATCCTTTCTTAGTGAGCGTCTAGAACTCTCTGGGCAACAACCCACCAGAATTTCAAGTTCGCAGCTTCAGTGGCGGATCTATGTGGGGGGGGGGTTAAGGGAGCTATAACCCCCACCCCTCATTAAACCTCAACTTTCAACAGACTTTGTCACCGTAAACAGTTCATAAATTTGGTTACTTTTTAATATTGTTAATGGTTGATTCTCTATTTCATGGGTTTATGTATTTACTGAAAGATAATATTTATAAAATTTGTGTTATAAAACCACGATTTCCAAACAGAAATGTAAGAAATTCTAAAAATTTGCATTTAAATGTTTGATTTAACAAGGTTTACATACAAAAATGGAGATGTTATGTCAATTAGTTTGCAGAAGATTGTGAAAATAATATTTCATGTCAATAGCGTGATGGACAAATATCTGAAAATATTTCTGCCCTTTTGCGTCCATTAAATAATGAACTATTACAAAAACCCAGACACCTGTTTCTACTCGTACATATATGAATTAGATGTGTTTATATGTGAAAACTGAGTCTCTCAATTAGTTCCTAAGATTTATAGGAAACTGCGAAACTTCGAAAAAACAAGTTTCATCCTGTACCACCCACGCAAAATGATTTTCGAAAAAAAAATTCTTTCCAAGCCCCTATCTAATAAACAAATATAAATAAATTTAAAGGAAACATTTAGAAACTATGTTAGACCTATTTAGAATTATAGTTTTCTCTTTGCGTTATGAATGTTTCAAGTTAGAACAACGCACTAAATTATTTTCTCTACTTAGCACCAATTAAGAATTGAAATATAAAAATTCCAGAAATTAACTTTGAAATATCTGATTTAACAATGTACATACAAAAACCGAGATTAAAAATAAATGAACAGCGAAAATTCGGAAAATCACCCTTATAAAATAAAAATTTCAATGTTTTTTAGTGAGGCTATTCGATACTAAGGTACAATTGATCAAAGTTTGAAATTCGTATCTCTAATGAATTAATACTCTGCGTTAATCAATGAGTGAGTGAGTCAGTTAGCAGTCACTTAGATCACATGTATTGTGGATGTATATACTTATTAAGTAGTTAGCGGATGGTTGTACAGCAGACGTACAGGGTTTGCACATTTTTAGGGCTCTAATGACCTTGACGTTGGCGAGCCCTAAAGGTACAGGAAAAAAATGCAGTGAGAAACACATTTAAGATTTTTTCATTGCCACTTTGTAAATATCCGAGTTGCTTCAATAAATTCGTGTCGATAACACGGGCACATACAAAATTAAAATTTGACTCAAAGACTAGACCTATGTATCCTATGACGCGCTAAATTCAGAATTGCTTCATTACTCCCCGGTTTTCGTAAATCGCGAAAAACCGCCCTTAAATAAAAAAAATACGGATTTAAAGAAAAATGGAGGGTGATGAAACAATTTCTGCATCGGATTCGGATTCAGCGAGTCAAAATACATGACGATACGTGGTTCAGTTTTTGTAATGCCGGTGCTTCATTTGGCGTTGCGTATTTATGTATTTGCTCTACAGTGACAAATACGCAAATACACGAACACCCGTATCCGTCCTCTTGTCGATTTTTAGTCGTACATCAAAGGACTCAAATAGACAAATATTTACGTGAACCGTCCACACTTGGTTTGCCGTCTTTCGCTCAGTAGAACGCGCGTGATCGATGTTTGTTGATATTCTGGTTCTTTAACTTATATTTTGACTTTTCTTACTCTACAATTTCTTAATATGCTCTGGAACATTCATACATGCTGGAATAACGAAACAGTATAAATATTTCTTGAATTATTTAAAATACATCCCGTCCATCTTTGATATCAGAAAAAATATTTAGCATTATTGAGTTATTTGCGTTTTCGGACCATGTTAGGACGGAAAGTTTGTGATATTTGTGAATACGTCAAATATTTTGTCAAATACAGCGAATACGCTGCACAAATACCGCAACGCCAAGTTAAGTGCCAGCAGAACAGTACAATTGTGGACCTGTGAAATTGGTGGATTGATAATACTATGAATTCATACAATTAATTGGTCCTACAAGATATTATGTGTTAAATCAAACGCCATCAGTAAAGGATAATCTTGGTAGAAAGTACTAATCATGATTTCTGTTGGTTACGAACGTAAAGCTACGCGCGCACTGGGACGGTCGGCACCGCCGTCCCGGATTTCCCAAAAATTCTTTCCATTGCTTTGCATTGGTATGAACCCACTGAGCCGGCACGCACTTGCCGCCTTTTTCTAAAAGTCCCCAGAGGAAGAGTGTAGGGAGGGCTGTAAAACTTTCCGGGAGACTCATTAACAGTTTATGACTGCGTACACTCGCAAGAACCAGGTATTCGCCACTTTTGTTTGAGTTGTATTGTGTTGAGTGTTTAGAATATTATGGGGAGCAGGTAGCACGCGGTTCCTAATCCTCTACGCCTTGGAGAGTGAACGATCCCTTCACCCAACAGGATTCCGGAATTTCCGAACCAGTGCGCGCAGCCTTCCGCACTTTTAAAATGTCGGGACGTCCGTCCGTCGACCTCCAAGTGCGCGCGTAGCTTTAATCAAATAAAAGCAAAGAAATGAGAAATATGAAGTATTTTTCTTAAGGTACCCGGGTATGATTAAACTTCTTTGTAAAACTAGTTTTAAATTAAATTTGTTAGGTAAGTTAATGCTAGTTGAATTAGTAGAGTTACCAACTTACAAACTTACCCATACACCTAAAAGTTAACTCATCGGACATTCACCAAAGCTTAAGGAGTTCTTCTTTGTCTTACTGAATTATTAGACCTGTTTAAGATACAAACTCGCAATTATTTCAGGATTTCTTATGTCGTACGGAGTTTAACACAAAACACAAAATATCTGCCAAAACAGCGAATCTCAACACAGCGCCCGCTGCTGTTTAACCTGGAGCAGGTTTTTAACAAGAATGAATATCAAGAATATCACTGCAAAAATTAAAAACACACCTATTGTTGAAGCAGAATTAATCTCATTGGAGCTTATAAAAAATAAGATTCCATTGTCGGAATTTTTTTTATTTGGCTATGCCAATAATAAGTTGTAATCAAGAAATAATATACACTATTTATAATGTGAATTTTAAATAAATGTTTCAATATGACAAAATGAGCATAAAACAAATTTTATAAGATACAATACGTATTTTTCAGTCTTCTCCTCGTTTCTCGTAAAAAAGATAAATAAACAGCCTTGAAACAAATGAATGCCATCGTCCTTTGACGAAGGGCGATATCTGCTCCCTCTGTGAAAGGAATCTGAAATATTTCCTTCGAGAACTAGTAACCTTGAAACCGGTCACTGGCGCGCCCTGGTGGCGTAAATTTAAACTACCCTTTTGCGGAGGAGTAACACCTTGGATAATTTCGCTGTTTACACAACGGCCTCCAGCCGGTTACTGAAGAATATACTATATCTTCAAGGCGGGAATGTTAATTTTACAGAACTGCGTTTGCGCAGAACCCACATGCAAACGGGAGTTGACTGATCGCTTCAGGTGCTTTCAATCTGCTACCTGCACGATCATTTCGAAACATACGGTGTTTTTATACGGTACCTGTAAGAAAACTGACAGAATTGACTTTGACTTTGAATTACGACGGCATTTTTTGCCTCGGCAACCCTACAATTTGGTGATTTCCCGACTAACGTCTCAAGTGGTTTCAGCGTGATGGCGCAACTAATATCGCAGGATTTAAATTATTTAAAAAAACAGTTATATATGTTGATTATATATCTTACATAACATTGAAGAAAGGCGGATTACAGATATCACATGAATTAATTACGATGGTACAAACACACTTCAACATATTCAGACTGAAATTTTTATTACAAGTTCTGTCACATCAATTAAAACATATCACAATAAGCATTCATAAATAATTATATATAATTATCACAAAGTTTGGATCATAAACATGTCCTCTTCAGGTGCATCAATTATTTTAATGGTTGTTCACAAAAATTCAACACACAGCTGGGATAATTTGAAACATTTTAAAACATAATGACAAATATTTTTTTGTATCACAAAATTTAATCAATAAAATACAGCGAGCGAACATTAATGTGTACCAAATATTATTGTGAGGTTAACAGAACTAAATTAGTTTTATTCCTCCTGAAAAATGTACTAATTGTGTTATTTTCATTTGGGTAATTTCTCTTACGAATATGTTGGAAATATTAGAATGAATCAGACATCGACAATTTTAAAATGACTACACCATGCTTGGAAGGCGATGAGGCACGGAATTGGTTTTTATTAACGTTTAATCATGGCGACCACTTGAAGCAGTTTGGAAATTGCATACATCACTGCCCTGTCTCAAGAGCGTCCCATTATTTTTCAATCTGTATATTCTGTGAAAATTCATGATCGAGTAATTCAAACCACAGTACAGTTCTGAGTAAAATGACATGGCCCATTATCCTATTGCAGCTTGGCACTACTTCCACAGCATGCTATTTGATTTACGGGGACAGGTGGTCAGCTAACCCGGTCCGGTAACGTTCATCATTCACAGATTACACTGAAATGGGCGACCGTCAAGAGACCCGTCAGAAGAACCCTCTTCAGACTATGACACTGCTACCATCAAACCAGGTCAATGGTGCATCGTCGGGATGCAACTTCACGATATTTGTAAAGACCGTTTGTCGAAGAGCATCCAGAGAGTTTATCTCAAAACGGGACCCATCAGTCTCTTTGATCTCTTCTTCTGTCGTTCATTTGCGAATGACATTAGGTGATGAAACCCATTGCGTCATTCCAGTTCACCCAAGCGTGTAAAACCTTGTGAGAATGAAATGCTCCACTTACATTATTGTAGCACATACAGACGTTCCTTTTTCCGGATTTCAATCGGTTATAAAGGTAGTACCGGCGTAGGTAGAATCAAATCACTGAAATATCTAAATACCGGCCATTTAAATGAAATAATTTGTCATTATAATTGAAACAAAAATACATTGCGTCTTACGGAAACTGTTTTACAAAACGAGACCAACTTTAAAATCACGAAAGTATTGGAAGTTTACTTTGATTTGTTAAAAAATTTCCGTACTATTTTTTACATCATTTTTATCTACAGATCACCGGACATCTGAGAAAAATATTCAGTTTTCCGTGGCGAGATGCATAAATCATCGCTCAGCCGCCATGTTTTTACGTAATCTTGTGTATTTCAACCGAGTCAAGCGAGTTCCTGAATATTGTTTATACCAATCGGTATAAATTAAATCATTGTTTTTCACCATTATTATTTATATCGTGATGTTTCATTACAATTACAATAAAAATAAGAAAACAATTAAACATGTGATTTGACTAACATGGAGTGCTGGTCACACCTCAAGTGATGTAGAAAGAATGTCACCCGGTTCATACAATGTTAAAAATCTGCACTTAAAAGTTAATGGAGAAGTGCATGAAACTCTTTTTAGTATGTCAAAGAAAAAGTAATGTTAAAAATAAAGCTCTTTTTATTTACTATCACGCCGTTCAATTTGTCAGATACTTTTAGGTACACGTACATAAAATGACGTTTCTCGTAAAGGTAATTAAATTTCGATAACTTGAATATTAGTTTCAAATTCAAAACCACAACTGCAGATATAGTAAACTTATGGCATGTGGATACATTCAAGAAGCATGAAATTCTTCACGTTATTATCAGCTCAATATACGAACTACCTCTGAGTGGGTAGATCGTTAAGGATAGGTCAACCTACTCCTGATATATGCTTCTAATATTATTTTCCTATACATAGTTCAAACATTTTAAATACCATTCTTTTTGACTGAGTACAGGGTACTTTGAACCAAACACAAACTCATGTTAAATAGTCCAGTTCAAAATGTGTCAAAATAAATTTAACGTGTTTTGAATTCTAGATCTTTAAATGATGACAATAACATTGAAGATTTTAATGAAATAAAATCTTCTAACTTAAACTATTCACCTAAGCTTTCGGTCTCCTTTTTGTTTCGGCACATCTCCAATATCCAATATTTCCCATTCCTACTTTTATACCAGCGCAGTCCAACTTACTGTGGTCCGCTGGCCATTTTGTAGGAGTGTATACATTCTATTGATCGGGTCGACGCGAATGGGGTTCGGTAGAATAATGACTGACGAATGAAACGAATGGGACGCATTTAATTATTTGTAACGCGATTTTTTGATACTCATCAAAAAATTTGTATTATTTCAAACTGGAAAAACAGTACATTAGGTTGCTGTTTTTTTTAAGTATATGTAATACCTTATATTAAAATTAGATGTTTTCATACTGTAATGTGTGACGTGATTCCGAACACACGTTTCAATTTTCTATCACCGGTCAAATATTAGTTCTGACAATATAGATATATAACACGACGTTGTACCCCCTTCCCATGTTTCATAAAATAATATAAGTAAAATTCCGATTCAACAGCGCTGATCTATATTTTTCACATCTATTCCTTAATTATAATATAATTAAATATATTATACGATCTTCGTTACCCCTGACGAAGACCCCATTTAGTGTTGAAATGTTGTGTTCCGTATAATGTTCTCAGTAAATTCATTTACATCCAACACTGATTGTCCTGAGATATTTTAGAGGACACCAAATACGCGCGTATTATTATAGACAATATTGACAGCAACCAAAAACTTATGGAATCTAAATGTTTTATTTATTTATAGCAACCAAAAACAAAAAAAATAAAACATTTAGATTCCAGAAGTAGCACTTTATTGATTTTCACAGTTGTATGGTCAATGTTTCGACGTTGTTTAGCATCATCTTCAGGGTCTCTGTATTTCAAAGAGTTCTAATTATTTCATCCAAAATTATTATCCTCAAAATTTCAAATCATTCAAGCAACATTATTAACAATTAAAATCATCATATTTGGTGAAATAAGTTCACCTTGTCCACAACCATTCATCACGGCGACATGGTTACAACTAAATATTGTATGGAGTCCAACAAATGTCTGTTTTTATCTGTTCGCCTCCATTCAATTTACTAGCGAAACAAAAGTAATTCCTGCGATCCCTCGCTGTGTAAAAAAACAACGCCTGCTGTCACCTGTCACGGTGCTCGAAGCGCGTGTCGCCGCCCGCGGCGCGTGACTCAAGTGGACTCACGATCTGCCGCCAGATGCGCCTCGATCGCCAGTGGGACATCGCTACGCGAAACAGGCGACAAAGCGATTCGAGATGGCACATACACGCCAGATTGGTTCAAATATATAAAAGGGGAAAAGTCGCTAATTAAAGAGATCTTATTGAAGTCCATTTCACCCAGTTGTTAAGAAGCTGGTGGAAATTATTGAAGCGTGGAAGCCCACAAAGGTCTAACAGTAAGTGCCAATCGGAATTTTTTTTGGCAGATTATAGGTCTCAAACTTATTTTTAGAATCTCGGGTCAAATGTACTAACAATAAGTTTCCTATCTATTCTTATAATCGATTTTTTTTCTTTTAATTAATAAATGTGTGGACTCAAACTATAGTTGCTTAATATACCTATACATTACACCTATCATAGGCTGAAAGTATTATACTCTTAATGGAACACGTGGAGAGTGAATTTCAGATTCTATATTATCAAAATTTTGTATGTACCGGAATTTTGCAAGTAGAAATTACCGTCAATTATAAATTTAGTCTTATAATGCATTTAGGTGTATATGATTTGGAAAAACACCAACATATTTTCGTTAGTTACATCATATATCTTTAATAAATTTTATGATAAAACTCATGGATTTCAGCACTAGAAAAATTGCGGCAAACGTGTGGACTCTTTTACATTTCCGTGCTTCAAAACTCAGCAATCAAATGTGTCCTTTGTTTAAGGTATTCCAGTTCAAGGTCTGAGCAAGACTATGAGAGGACGTTTTATGTATGTTATAAGCTAGAATACCAAAAATTCAAATATAGTTCCAGTGACTTTACAATATGATTAGAACAGAATGAGAGAATGGAACATTTCCTCCTTAGGCACACAACTACTTCATGTTCTTCTCGTGATTTCTGACAGAAATATTTAAAAACTGGAACTACATGTACAAATTTTCATCATTTTACAATATTATTTATTATAAGTAGTTTTATAATTTTAACATGGTAGTTCCATACATTCTGAATGGAAAAATACGAAAAAATCAGAAAAAAACTATTAATGATGAAATCGAAATAGATGAAAAGAACATTGTGTTCACTCCATTGATTATTTCTGTCAATTTGTATTTACATCTACATTACATTTATACAGACTATTAGAATGATGCTAGTATGTGAAAACTCATGTTGTATCCAGAAACGGTCTACAACGCAGGGCGCAACTGGCAGTACGTGTAGACGTAAATATGTAATTCTTGCGTCGAAGCAATTTTCTCAATTTTTTATTCCCCCTTCGAAATTAGCTCTCCTCACTTATAAGACGGTGATTTCTTTTTCACTTAAGACGGTGATAAAGAGGTTTGTTAACAAGTGGACCGTCTCCGCGTAATGATTTTTCGCCTGAAAGGCCAACCACACTTAAAAGCTCGCTTAATGCTGGTGATTACGGGGGACACAATAACGTCTTACAACAAGTAAATAGTATACAACAATGTAATAATAGTCATGCATATTTTTGGACCTTACAATGAAGGAGGCTAATCGATTAATTGTATTCAAGACTCGAGAAAAAAAGCAACGAAAAATCTCTTCAGAGCGGGGGAATGAATAATGCTCGCACTCGGTAAGTAACTTAATTAAGTTACCATTCGTCGAAGAAGATTAGGCGAAACCTTGTAATAGAAATATCGCATGATCGATTTTGGATCTTAGGGAATTGTGATAAATTTTATGGAAATAAAAGTCTTAGATAAAAATCTTATATAATATATACAAATCTTATAAATTTATTAACGTCAACCTCTTTTGTCTCCTAAACGGATAAAGATATCAAAGTACGGTTTTCACCAAGACAAGTCTCAAGTTTTGAAGTCGTCAAGTTTCTTGTTATTTTTGTACACCCGACAATGACTTCAACATAATGTCGAAACGTTGTGAACTTCATACCGCAAAATATATTAGTATTTGTTCATACTAAGGTCGTAAGCATTTAATTATTTATTTCGAGGTCAATTTCCTTTGAAACCAAGTATTTTTTTTCTTTCGCCTCAAAATCTACAATAACTTACAGGTAAACTCGCTTGGCGACAAAAGGACTCCATTCCAGAAATCAAATCGACAAGAATGGGATGTGACCTCATCTTCTTTTCGTTGTTTATGAGGTCACGAATTAATAAAAAGGTACTCTATGAACCCTTCATGGTTTGTTTGAAAGCTTCTTTGTTTGACCTCCTTGGCCACAGTACCTCGATGCGGTTTTTGAGACTGCTCACAACTCAGTCTTCTCTGAACGCTTCAACACCGACGTAGTTACGTGGCCTTCTGAATGACGCAGTGTAGCGTGGTCAACTCACCGATTCGCTCTCTCACCATTGTGGGAACAGGTATCTGTGGGGATGAGGTGATGGCAATGACGATGGCTGGAAGTGTGGAACGATTCATCCAGGGCCCTCAGGCAGTTTCCCTCTAGCCATTACAGCTCTGCTAATGGGATACAGGAAAAAAATACAGAAAAGTTTTCCTGGATCTCATTAGTAACGCGATGCCTGTTGTGCGATCAATTTAAACAAGGGATCATCTCATCACAGTTGATTGGGTCACACAAGAAATGTTATGCACTTCTTTTAAATACGAAAGTATATTAAAAAATAAATAAAATTGCTTCAAAGGGTTAATATTACTAAATCTATCTATAATGCACGTTCTCATATTAGCAGAAAGTTTTATTGCTGTACCTCAAAATAAAGGTTAAAGTATATATCTGTAACATCGTGGCCAGTATAGATTTTGAAATAACATTTTCAAGCACTGTGCTCGCCGGAAATACCAAAGGCGATTAAGACCCATGCCCGTCGCCGCCCAAACAAGGAAAGGTGCGCGTTAAGACCTCTCGTATTGTGAAGAGGCACATCCCCCTTCTACTTCTGAAAAACTGAGATGAACTCCCGGAGAAGGAAAATGAGTGTGTATGGAATATTTCAGCAGTTGACAGAAATAGTGTTCATCCGAAAAGGCAGTTTTTCTCGGAAGCTGAGGAGTGACCAAGCCGAGGTGGGGTGTTGGAAACGGGCGAAGAGGTAGTCACGTGACCTCCGCCTCAATATATATTGGAGGGATTTCAGCTCCTAAGTGACTTTTATACTGGAGGCTTTCAGACTTTGAGACAAGTGCGAAAGCGTATAGAAGTACGCAAGTTATTTAATATGTAACTTGGTTAGTTTGGGTCTCAGACCACTGAGAATTGCTGCGGTAATTCTATTACCTGCTATAGGCGCGAATAACATAGCTTGGAACAGTTATTTATTTCGAGATAGCAACTTGGAACCTTTTGAACTTCGGATAATCTGGGTAGATTTCCGAGTTAATTCATAACACCAGTAGTTATAACTGTGTGTAATTATTGCTTTTAGATAGCAATATCAAGTAATAACAAGTTCAAACTTGTATTTATGATTTGCGAGTTTGTCTACATTTGTAAATATTCAGAGCTTTATTTAATTTGAATTAAATGTTTTATTGTTATTACTCGAGTGTTTGATTGCTTGGGGAAACCAAGCTGGTGGCAGCGAACTCTACCATAAAGGTTGTGGTTTATGGTTGAATCCCGCTTCTCCACAAAAAGATTACGCACATCGCATATGGGCTTGTTGTGTGCTGGTACAATATCATACGGAATGACAACGATGTAAGTTCTGAATGATTACACCTAAGTTTAGAACCCCTCATTTCCTAGTAAACAACTATTGTCTTTTAGAAAATTGAAACATGTTTTATAAGGATCACGACTACTTAGAATATGTCTTCATTGAGGGACTGAAATGTGACATGATAATTTTCGTACTAAAAACAATTGTCTGAAATCTCTTCAAAATGTGGTACTAGTTTACAGAATTTAACGCAATAGTTTGAGGAGAAAATCTCTTGGTTTGTCGTTTCCAAAACGACGAGTGGAGTGCACACTCCCGTTTTACCCCTATGAGCGAGAGGGCAAGAGGCTATTACGCACTTTTATTTCCATATCCCTAGCATGTCGCATACTTNAGAGACAGTCCCTAGCATGTCGCATACTTTCGTGATCGTTCGTTTTCATCTCCATAAAGCAGAGCTTATGGTAAGAACTGTCTATTATCTTATTGTGTATTAACCTATCAATTTTGGTAGGCCAACAGAAATTCTATGGTTGACTTATCACCGGTCTCAACGTATTCAATATCTGACTTTTCTCATCATTTATTAAGTCACCAGAATTTTCAGAATCTCTGAAGATTTCATTACATTCATCCAGAGTACCTGCGGTTTCACTCGTGCGAATTTTGGAATGTTTGTTCACCTGAAATCTTAAGTGATGTCTACTCAAAATTTATTACGTACCTTACAACTTCAGCATCATTTTTTATGTATGTTGCTTTCCTCGTGAATTCTTTGACGGGCATATCTAAGAAATTTTCCATGGAATTTTGACAATTTTGTGACTTTTTAATTCTAATTGTTTAGTATAAATATAGCTAAGAAACTGCAAAAACAAGTTTCAAATCAGTCGGTAAATTTTATAGAGAAATTACCAGGGGATATTGGCAAAAAAAACTTATATGTTACTCATCGTTGACAGTAAGTTGAAACTACCGATTGAGAACTCAGTAGTATTTATCAATAATTTCACAGAAAAGTTCTTTTATATATGCTACTGAGACAAAAAATCTTCTTTATAAAAATCAAAAAACTTTTTCGAAATATTAATGCCTTTGAGCACACAAAACAAACAATATAGCATATTCAACATAAATATATGAAAGAACTATTGACTTATACAAGATCTTCATATATATTATCCTTGTATTTAAAGACGTCATTTCATATTTTTTAAACAAATTTGATTTGTGTGATGATTTGGTTTGATAAAGTTCGCAATAAATGAGGAAAACCCGTTTAGGGACAAAATTTCATCGTTCAACGATTTTGGTATGGATATATTTTATGACTTTCTAAATTTCGTTGATGTTTTCGTAAATGAAATAAAAAATATCATTATTAATACCGTAAGATCGAAAGAGTCAAATTGAAAGTATGTATGTAAAAACCACTTAGGAGAGACCGCGTTCAAATATTTTGAGCTATCTAAAAACGTTAACAGATAATGAAAAATAGAGAAAGATTTTCTACGAAATTGACGAAGGTTGGAAGCCGAAACTGTTTCGTATAATATGTAATAAACTTTTATCTATTTTTCTGTACTTTTTATTACCAATTTCAGCCTTGCTCAGCCACGTGACTGAGGAAGACTGAATACCGAATCGGTTCCGTAAAATTTGTGAGAGATTCTTATGTGTTGTTCGTTCTTTTTCTCATAAAGCTTAAAACTCGTCTAATTTATAGAAGACAGTAGTGTCGATTAATTTTCAACGTATGTGTTCGTTCCCAGCATTTCAAGAAAGATGGAATTTTTTGTAGAGGAGTCGTGCTTTCATCGCGGAAGCTAATGATGCGCTAATATATGAGTTTCTTTCTTTAAGCTAACAATGGGGTTATGAGCATAGGATTTCATTAAGTTTTCTTCAGTATAAATGATAGAACATAGTTTTTTCGTACACTGTATCGAGCTATCCTCAAACGTAACTATATTCGGTAAAGACTCTACTCTTGAAAAAGTATACATAATTCTTCAACTACAATGATTTTTTCTCCACCTATATGAGAAAAGCGCTATCAAAGTTCAACAAGAACTCGCCACGTTGGGGAAGAAACGATATGTTCTGAATTACCAACTTCATAACATCATAATGTTACCAACTTCATAACATCATATGTAAAATAAAATCTCAAAACAAAACTATTTCTGAATACAGAAGAAACCAACTTTAAAAACAAATGAAAAATGACATCACATTCTAACAGATTAAAAAAATATTCAAGTGTTTTTATCTCAGATAAAAATAAAAATTGTGCTTTATATATTATGAATCATTTAACTGAGACGAAAAGATAACATTCGAACTATATGTTATTATTATCAATATTGAATCATTGTGGTTCCTTCTAGAAAGTAAAACATACTATTTACATCCTTTTTAGAGAGGAGGTTTTGATTCTGTAGGAAGAGAATGATAAAAAAATTACGAAACTGAAACAAATAAAAATGTATACAAATTCAATACTAAAAAATAACGAAAATACAAAAATATCGTTGCAAAACGTAATTAGTTTTTTCCTGACTCACTCAAAAAGTCAAAATTGAGCTATCATTACAGAGATTATTCTTGGACAGAGAACGAACTGTATTGTTAGTTTCACAAATGTAAATAATATATTTTTTAAATTTATTAAACCTTACCGAAGAGTTCAATGTAGAAATTTTCGGCGAACCCTCACTAGATATCCAGAGACTGCTTTCCTCGACTGCTTCTTTCAAACTAAGCCCTTTCTTGAGTCGCAATACTTCATTATGAACGTGAACGATATTTGTGTGACAACGCAGAAAAAGTTTCAATATGAGTGTATTATCATTTCTAACTTTGTGGTGAATCAAATTTTGAAAAATTTCCAACTTTATAATCTAGATGAAGGGTTTTTGTACATACAATTTCACTTACTATGTTGTTCTTGTGTTATTATGCTGTATAGATTTCGTAAGTTAAATTTTACCTCTCTTAGAGAGTGTTACAAGTGATTTTGTGAATTATTTACTCATGCAATATGGAGTCAAATGTACGTATTTATCTACCTGACCTATTTTTAAGACATTTGACTGATCGTCAAATTACTCCACATTAAAAACTTATAATTATTGTAAGTTAAAGAATATTCGAGCTCTTTGCAATAATATTTTGGAAATTCTTTCTATTCAGTTGATTGTTCCGTTAATAATAAAAGTTATTGCAAAATGTTGCACAGATTTGCGATCATTCCAATTATACTAAGATTTTTCGATTTTTTCACAACTCTTATTTTTATGTGAATAAAATGTGAATTTTTATGTGTACGTCAATAACTAATTTTTTTAAAAATAATAATAAATAATAAATCTGCTTATGACCACGTGGCGGACTATATATTTTAAATTATTTTCCACGATCTAATGGTTTTATTATACACGTACATGTGGGACAAAATGTATTTCTTTGAACTGCACTAACATATTTGTCAAGGAATCTAGAACACATCAACAAATCTTACGCAAAAGAAAATGTTTCTGACCTGAATACCTTTTTCGACATGCATTTCCATCCGGTCCACATCTACCTGCTGACAAAAGCATTTCAACGAAATGAGCGTGTGAAGTGGACAAAGGACGCCAGAAAACGGTACTGCCATCTTGTATCGGTGTTAATGCCGAGATGACCAGCCAAACTCAACCTCGGGGGGCTGTAGGCCGACCAGTTGAAAGGAAGAGCATGCCTACAGTGTTGAATAACGACACACGTCGTCCACTAACAGCGAGGTTCTGATGATGGTCAGAAAATTGCTAGCATTTGTTTCCACGTCTCCTTTGTACTGAGGAACAGAGTTTGGCGAATGAATGGGTCGTAAGTTGAATTTCATTCTCACGTTTTTCTTTGACTTCCATTTCGCGTTGTTCGTAATCAGAGAGGTTTATATTTTGTTTTCGGAGTATCACATAATCACATAATTAACAAATAAAAAAAATTATCTTTCGTAATAATTTATTTTATACAATTTGTTCAGTTGTTATTTATTGTCCTGAATTGTATACGCAAGTGTAGTACATAACCTTTTTTAAGTCGGGAAGGGGATTAAAGAACAGGTCCGCAGACAAATTTATTTTATGGAGAGGGGAATAGGACAGACGTCTCTCTAAAAAATGAATTTTTTCTTTCAAAGCTAATTTCGAATTCGTTCTTGTTTTAAATGTTGTTCATTAGTTAATAAATATTAAATTAACAGTGCTTCGAACGAGTAAAATATTTCAACGCGAAAAGTACACGAAATTTCTATTGATGATATCTCACTCGCAATATTCAGAACTGAGCATCCATTGTAAAAATTAAGAATATAATAATTAGTTCAAGAACCTTCGGGATCTGTTTATTAGACCTTATCATATAGACAAAATTATTTTACCTTTTCAAGCGTGGAATAATAGAAAATGTCTAATTAATATATATCCGTGCACGATCATTGGGGTAAATTGTAACAGCAGCACGCTTTCGTATCGTTAGTCTGATGTTGGAAATTAAAAAAACAAAACTTAAAGTGTAAAGTTATAATTTGTGCAGATAATTAAAGAATACATAGTTTACAATTTATCTACTCTTTTGACTAATACAAATAATAAAAAAATGTGGTAAGATATGAATAATATTTATTGCACGTTTTTTTTACATTTTTAGAGCAGAGCAAAGTAGATATAATTTGTACTGTAAAATATCTTTTACATTCGGGTATTAGTATTTGTCTGTTCTTTGGTGTATCGTCATTGTATGCTCCTTCATTTTCATATTTTACATCTATTTGTCGTATATTGAAATGTTGTTCTACAAGTATGATTCTTGTATCGTANTGAAATGTTGTTCTACAAGTATGATT
Organism: Laupala kohalensis; assembly: GCA_002313205.1. Taxonomy (NCBI): domain Eukaryota; kingdom Metazoa; phylum Arthropoda; class Insecta; order Orthoptera; family Trigonidiidae; genus Laupala; species Laupala kohalensis. The sequence goes on along the minus strand of NNCF01129942.1, from coordinate 58,117 downwards.
CTTGTATCGTATCTTCTTCTTTAATATTGTATAGTATACTCAGTGTAAAGTTTATAACTATTAAAAAATCATTATGTATGTAGATTTAGGTAAAAGAGTAGTATGAGCCGTATTCACAAATATAACTCAATTTCTAAAGGGGTGAATGATTTCCTTTTTCCTTTGCATAGATATTCAGCGGAGCCTCAACATGACTCGAGCCGAGACAAGGATACACTTCGGAAGTGCTCTGGTGGCGCTCCTCATCTCGACTATGGTATCATCTGTGAGAAGTGAACATTCGTCCGCAGGAGCCGCTGAAGACGGGGACTTCCCCGCCACACCGTCGGTCGATACGGCTGTTCCAAGTGACGAAAGAGTGAACTACTACACTACCCATATTGTGCATTCCGTGAGGAGCTCTGAGGAAGGAGAAGGGAGATTGTTCAGCGAGGCTGGGTCATCTCATGAAGATGACGGGCAATCGATCGACACGGGCACTACGGGGAACAGCTATCGTGGAGGTATTTTTAATTTTTTCCATTATCCTTTGTTTCGAAATTTTGACAGACTAACAATCGCGAACACTTGTTTTTGTTCGTATTATTTTGACTCCCTTTTATTATTATTATTATTATTTCCTATATGATACTATATCATATCTACTAAACTATAAAGTTCTAATCTATTAAACCATGATTCTCTCTCCTTATCTCTGTGAACGTAGTCTTACATTCTCCACTGGCGACACTCTAGGATTGCGATGATACCGTGGTGGCACTGACATAATACATCGCTTCCTCCATTTCAACCCCTATGATTAAAAGTGAATGCACGACATTTATTTGAATCGTCATTTTGTAGTACATCAGAACTTATCGACTTCCTCAAAAGCTTTCGACATTTTTATTCCAAGTAGGTGTAGATGGGCCGATAACTTTCGAAAAAACAACAACAATCATTGCATACGAACATCTAAAAAAATAAAGTTTCTCAAAGAAACGAAGAAGCTTAATCGTGTTCTGATTAAATATCATACTTTTTAAATGATGGAAGATCTAAAGCAATACATATTTATATCTCTCTCCCACTCTTTTGCAACTCCCGTCTGTGTTTGCTGCTCGCTGTGTTCGCCATATTTATTTTCTTGATTTTTGTATAAAAGTTGTATTTTCCAACGTTTTTAAGCAAGCTAAATACAGTTGTGAATTACGTACATTGTATGTTTTTTGCACGTACTGAATAATTCAATTTTCGAAAACTTATACTTCTAAATTACAAAATATTAACATTATGTCTAGTAAATGTACGAAATATTGACAGTGTTCTATAGAATAGCACATTGAGTTTCGTTTCTCGATAACGCAGAACACACCCAGGAAGATGGCTACACGTACGGTCTGGGCTACACCAGTGACCCCAGCGGCAGTGAGACCACGTTACTGGACCACGCGAATTCGCAAGAAGACACCGCTCACCACGATGAGCCCAGTATCACTCAAGACGGAGACTCCCACTCTACACAGAGTGATTACGCCACCGGTCCCGGTGGTGCACCTACGCAGAACGATAACTTCGGAGGTCACACGGGGAGTTTCACGGGCCACGAAGATATCACGACGGTCGAAGTGGTGACAAGACCACCGATGTCTACAGCTGCGGCTGCAGCCGAAGGTCGTAATTTTCAGGTAAGAGTTTTTGAGATCTTTGATACCACGAATGAATATGCCGTACTGTGAAATATAATTTTTCTTGTACTTAAACACATTAAATTATGGAGACACATGAAGTCTTCATTTATTGATTTGACCGGGTAAATTGTCTAAAAATATCTCTACACTCCTACTAAACTCCTATCTCTACAATTGCTACTACAGAGATAGAAATTGGGCCGGAGAGAAAAATTGCGTTGTTGCCTCTCATGAAATTGGCAAGGAGAGGGATAGTCGAAAGTTGTTTAATTCAGGCATCATTTGGCAACCATGTTCATGCAGGGTTGCCTCGAACACCTCAGTGTAGCACGTTGGATGTTATCATACGCGCATATTTATAAATGAAGGGTCAATGGTGACAATTGTGAAGTATGATGACAGGGATGAAGCATATTGGCATGGCAAAATTGAGAATATAGATTATTATGTGCTCAACTAGTAAAATTCGGAAGATAAATTATACCCACCATTCTTTTCTTATGCATCAGATGTAATCATCAAAAAATTAAAATTAAAATAGTTATATGAAAGTTTTAAACAGACATATTTTTGCAAACTTGAAAAAAAAATTTGCAAATTATTTGAATTGTATGCAGGCAACCGCTCCATCCATGTCGCTGGATTCGCCCTCCCATAAGAAGACTACTAGACCCTATGCAGATCCACAAGATGAGGGCAACGGACCTTCCGGATTCCAACCAGTCAGTGCCGCCTACCCGTACGCATTCAATCACAAATCGGATAAGATCAAGATGGCGTACTTCTCTAACCCTCACAAGGAGGTGGGTGCACAGTTAAAGAACATAAATTAATTCTCACTGATAGCTACATCTGACAATTGGCGTCATTAAAAAGAGTCTGTTAGGTGGTTCCTTTACGTCAATTTTCAATAGTTCATTCAATTTCAATGGTTCAATCAAAAGTGTCTTTTCTGGCGAAAAATTTGACTCAAAAGCCCACCCTCTCCCCAGGGCCAACTTTTTTTCTTTTTTCTTCCATATTGAGCCAGCCTCTAGTGGTTTGAAACAATTAAAACAACGTCAATTCCAGCACCTCATTCATTTTCTTTTAATTTTCAAAATGGATGCATCAAGTTTTTTCTTTCACTTTGAAGCACTTTCAGACGATTCACACTTGTTTTAATCCAGGCGGAAAAAAATAAGAAAATTTTGGAAAAAAATATTTTTGTCATTATTTTTATTTTTTCTGAAATTCTCGTTTAGAATACACATTTATTTGCTCTAATAAGATAATCAAGACAAGTTTGGTGTTGTATAATAAGAAAAACAAAGGGGAATCATGATAACATCAAATTAAAAAGCTTCAGATCATTGTAATAAGTATGATATAAAGTAATCTCACAAAATAAAACTAACGCGTGGTTAGCTTTATGGTTATTCTTCATGGTTCCTAATCGGCTGGATTCACAGACGAAAGTGGCGTTCACGTTTTTTCTACGATGGCAAAGCCGGCGGGGCGCTTCAAAGAATTGGGAAGCCTGAGCAAGCACGACGAAGCGCATAGAAAGGCGGCGCGTTTAACCGATCCGCTCAATCATGGACGCTTGTCAGTTGTTCCGCTCTTCCGTTCTCCCGAAACACTCCCCGGTGCCACAAGCCATGTGCTCGCGGTCGTGTGGTTGGTGGACATTTGCTGCACGGAGCGTCATTCGGTTCAGGAACGAATCCCTGCAGGCCAAACAAAACACGAGCAGCATTCGTTCAACGACAGGTTCGTAAACCGGAGAAAAGGAGCGCGGTCGGAGATTTGAGTTCCGTTTATTTGTTGTGTTTCTGCTTCGGTGATTTCGGACGAAAACACGGATTCTCCTCGTTTGAAAAACTTTATTTGTTAAATTTCGTCTACACATTCTGATAAACAAAAAGAGTATAAAATATATAGAGCGCAGAGAAGCTAAGAACCATGATAGATGAAAAGGGAACCAAAAAAGGGTGATGGAGAATTTTGTAGACGTTAATTGGAATGGAAACTAATTTTGTTATTGACACTGTCTCAAAATGTTTGTGAATTAAACAATACTTCGTGTCTAAATAAATAAACGTTTTACAAACCAGTTTAACTTATTTGTACATATATTCAAAAATATATAACATAATGTGTTAAAAATATCATGCGCTCAATTATTTGTATATAAATATTTGACGAAGGCCACATAATTGGCGATAACGTTGTAGATTTGAAAATTCAAAAATCACAAAACTCGTCTACTTTAAGGAGATTCTTAAACTACTAGCGTAATTAGACACAAAAACTTAATTTTAGTTATCCACGGATAAGACAGGCTTGAGTTGACTGTCAAATTGTAAAAATAGTTTTCTTTCACGCAGTTATTGAGATATAAGATGCCGAATTTGACTCAATTTAACATCATGAGCTTAGGAATCTGATATTACTGTCGTCACTTTCAAAATTCAATATATAGGTACATTAGACAGACGAATAGAAACTTTTTCAATTATCGTCCCATAATAATGAAATATAGCAGGTATGGTTTAAAAATGTTAACCTCGATATTCTTTAGAATTTTAGTTTCCAAACTTCATTTATTTGAATTCCCCTTTTTTCTAGCTTTATTTGAATTCCTCATTTCTTACTTAACTCAATACAATTGCCGCGTTTCAACGAAACAATTTTGTGCGTATCATGAAACGCATGCATGAAACTGGATGTTAACGTCCCTGTGTATTTAAATGTACTTGGTTTCATGAACTGGGTTTTATCGGTGTGCATCGCATCGTTAATAAATATTGTTTCTAGCTAAAGTTGTCGTTCACAGCAGATGGTGGTTGGTCAAAAGTATACTCTGGAGAAGCGTCGTGACGGAGACGTGGAGCTGATGGATTTCCATCGCGGGCCGTATCCTCCGTACGCGTACGTAGGAGCTGGTGGCAGCGCTACTTCCAGTAGCAGCGGGTCTGCTTCGTCGCGATACGCCACCGCGGGCGGCGGAGACACCGAATACGGCGGAGGCGGAGCTTCTCTCGGCTCCTGGGGCGACGACGACGAGGAGGAAAGTCACCATTTCCCAGAGCTCTATCACCACGGAGGTCATCACCACTACGCGCATCACCCGGTTCATCATTACCCCCAGGTGAGAGGAGGGAAAACGAAAACATGAACAACTATTCGATGCAAAAAAAATTGAAAAGAGCGACTTGACAATTTAGATTCGCGCTCAAACCACTCCCCACTCCCGAGAAATGGGTGAAAAATACAAATTTAATTGTCTTTTGTAAAATATTCGAAGTACAAATTTGTTGGCATTGTGTTAATTTTATAACACGTAACGAACTATTTTTATTGTTAGGAGTATGCTGAAACGTTAAATCCACCACTACCTTAGGGCGGATCTAAATTGTTGGGATGGGCCCTTTCTTGCTTCCGAAGAGTTAGTTCATTGCCCTCCATGTGCATACGCAGTTTGTAACTGCTTTTTTGACAATAAATTTATATTTATACATTTCTAATGAAAATTCACGAATTTGCATTGTGTAGTAAAAATATGTTCTTTAAAACAAAAATTACTTTTAATGTGAATAATTTTGAACCAAAGAGTCCGTATCCAGACACCTTGTAGATCTAAGCCTCTATTCCTTCAAAAAATAAAATCCTGGATGCGTCAGTGCATACTGTGTACCTCAGTGCTATTTACGCGCATGTCTCTTGACTGGAGAAGACTTGTCGATTTCACGTGTCTTTCCATGGTGGTGAGTCACAAGAAGTTCAAGATACGAATATTATAATATTATAATCTGCTCTTTGAAATACTACGTTTACTGGATCATATACTTCCTGATTCTAATTCTTCGTTCGTGATAAAATTTAGAAATTTTTCAGTACTCCTGATCGGGTATTTCTAATGTAATTGATGTAACTTAATAAACTTGTTTTCTTCTTAAAGTAATAATTAAAGACTTTTTGCGTTCGAACAGTATATATTTTGGGATTCAAAGCTCACAACGTTTCGGCTCTACGTTGATGTCGTCATGTGTAGTAGAACTTGTTTTCTTGTCTTGGCACCCAAAGCACGCTATTCTTGATTTTTTCCCCATACTCATTGTTTTATTTTTAGTTCATATTCATTTATCATTTGTTTAATACGTTCTTTATTTTGTTATATATTATTAATTCATTGTTCCCTCCGTGGCTACGGTGTCTGCGTGATCGCTCGTCACCAAATCAACCCGGGTTCAATTCCCGGGTGAGGCAAGATAAAATGTGTAGCTTTTCATTTCCATGTCTCAGTTTAAATAGCTGTGATTTATGACCAGTTCACCTTCTGAGACTAACAACCGCAGTTGTAATACTCGGATACAGCAATCTGGATCCTATCTAAACGCTGTTCCTCCGATCTCGGTAAAATTCACGTGTCTAGTGAGCAAACTCACACAAAAACTGAGCCTTACTTGCTCTCGTCATTCGTGGTCCTTAGATGGCCGAAACGAGATACATATTCATTCATAGTTTATTCATTTATTTTAGCAATCTTCACGTACTGGTTATTAATGACCTACTTAATGCGCACGCGGATCTCATTATCTATGGTACTAAGGCTCGGCCAATAATTTTAATTATTTATTTGTTGCTTCTGATTGTTTTAGCATGTGTACGTGGCGCCTCCACATCACCACCATCATGATAAACACAGCGCATTTGACAAACTCAGCATCCTCGCCATTGTGAAACTGGTCATCGCCAAGATCAAAGCCTTCGGGCTCTTCCAGATTCTACTGTTGTTCGCCATCAAAGTACCTCTCATCATTTTCAAGATTGGACTCAAGTTCCTCTTCTTCTTTAAAGCCATCAAGGTGAGGAGATTTTTGTGAAAGCACATTCCTCTCAAGCTTAAGTTCTTAGACGAATATGATATATTAAAGACTGATTGGGTCCACAAAATAGGGAAATGCAAGGAATGTTCTCATTAAAAACCCGATTAATTCCAAACTTCTTTTGTTATTCTCGATTCTTGTTTTGAAGGTCGAGTGCGCCCAATTTTATCAGGTTCAGAATAAAACTGTAGTTTTGTCTAAAAGATAAAGACCGCGCTACCCAGTGACACGCTTCTATTTGTTGAACAGGTGCTGAAACTGCTGACGATACCCGCTCTCCTTCCGCTGATCCTCCTACCATTGTTGTTCCTCCTGCCGCTGTTGTTGTTGCCCTTGCTGCTTCTGCCACTGTTGTTACCCCTGCTCTTGCCGTTGTTGCTATTGTTACCCGTGCCTGTGTTGGGACCCAACGGGACCGGCACCGGGAAACGTCGTCGTCGGCGCAGTTTGGAATCCGCGTTGATGGGAGCCGAGGGCGCCGCGGGTGTGGCGTGGCGTGCGTTGGGAGACTCTCAAGACTTCTTGACGCTCACACGTCGCGTGCTCGAAGCGGAGCATTGCATGGAGAGACTCGCGTGCAAGATGGCGGCGCAACAGCGTCCTTCGCCTTACAACACATTTATCATGTGGTAAGACTTTGGTAACTATGGTGACGGAAACTTGTCTATACATCTTCTTGAGAGCGTAGACCTCTATAGACGGAGTCAGATATATCCGGGTATCCCAGCGTTATACTCGTAGTACTCATCGACGATTCGGCTATCTCGNTCTTACAACACTTTGCGCAGAATATTGGCTGTCTCTTATACACATCTAGATGTGTATAAGAGACAGCTCTAAAGGATTAGATGCACTTTCTTAAAATGTGGGCTGCGTCAAAAACAGCGATCCCTTGTATTTCCCATTCTTTTGGTTTGCCTGGGGTGGAATCTAAATACTTCTTTAAATTACTCTTTATTATTATTATTATTAATTTAATTATTGTTAAATAATTCTTTATTATTATTATTATCCAGAGGAACATTATTACTCTGAAGAAGGTCACAGAAAGATAACTGAAACGTTTCTTTATCCTGCGACGCGGTTAGCGAAGACATATTCATGCCTTTTTTATATTACTGAAACTGTATTTACATGATGCCAGTTGGATGTCGAGTTGTTTTTATGGCAGTAGCGTGGTCAAAATCGATCTACCGGAATTGCGGGGTTATTGCAGGAGAATAAAAAATGTATATCATCTTATTAAATTTGTATAATTCATAATAATTTTAAATATTAAAATTATAGAGTCTGAAGAAAATTGTTGAAAATCTAGAAAACGCAAATATTCAATATTCTAAATGGATTTTTTGCTTTAATAAATTCCATACTTAATGATATATTGCATGTTATGAGGGGCGTGCGGAATGAATGAGATGTAGAAGAACGTGATGTAGATAGAAAAGGTTAAAAATAGATGAGGAGTTAGAAATGCACCATCTTTTTAACAACTTCTCATAAAATATCAAAGATACAAACTCCAGCTTCCAGCTATTCATTCCAACCTATTGGAGGCGTGTAAACAAAAACAATCTCAAACAACAAGCATTTGCATATGTATATGTATTAACTTACGTAAAGAGTTGACTGCGACAATATGGATGTCTTCTCACCTAAAACTTGTAAACAAACCTGGCGAAGAATTGGTACCGTGTAGATTTGACAAGGAAATCTCAGTAGCAGCAGTGTCACTAGTTAATCTTGCAAAACATACGTATTTTCATTCATTTTCAATACTTAAAGTGTCAGTTCTTTGTTGTGTGTGGACATGTCATGAAGTCATTTGCTGACGTTTACATTTTTACATGTCGATAAATTTTTATTTGTACTCCATCTTTACTATAAAAAAGCTCCCTAGAAAATAATATCATTTTTGTTTCCCTTAAACATTCAAATAAAAACTGCACTTTCATGAGGGAATAATTTCGAAATTCCTTTTGAACTCTCTCTCCAAAATTGAAAAACTCGTGAATCATAACATACCCATTAATTCTTATAACCCTGGTATATACAAAGCTTTGTATTCATGTTATAATTGAATGTATGCAGGGCGCTGAGGAAGATGCGTCTATTGGCGCCTGCCAGAGTACTTCCCCGCCTCGCCGCCTACTCAGCCGCCTACACCGTGGGCTCCACCTCGACGGACAACAAGTGCGAAGAAGTCTACAAATGCGAACGGCCGAAGCAGCTCAGTCGAAATCACTTACTCTACCCGTTCCTCAAGTGACGCCTTTCAACGCTTCGCAACGTGTAAAGACGCTTCAAGGTGACTGTAAGCGCACATAAGTCAAAGAAATGTTCCGCAAACAAAGGCGTGACGCCTAAAAACATTTTGTGACACTGAGAGGTGCCTCATAATCCATTGAGGTGCTTTGTGCAACCTCTAAGAATTTTACGACGCCTATAAACTCTCCACGATTATCGTAATCCTTAGAGGTGTACAGTGACTCCTAAAAACTCTTTACTTCTACTAAAACTGCAACCTGAAGACCTAGATGACCCATTGACATTCCATTTTCTTTTACTGCATGCAGCGAAAATAATCGACGAGAGAGGAACCAAAAGATCGCGTGACCGTTGAGGAGCAAATGCCCGTTGTGGGATATCACTGAACATTTCTGGGCAGATTGGGAAAAATCGTGGGCTACTCCAGTTTGCTACTCGCAGCAGACGTTTGACAACGCCGCGCACTCAATCTATTGACTCGTCATTAATCCTTTGATGCGTTCCATTTAGTGACATCGGTTTGCCGACAGAATGCTCTCACGGTTTTTTGCAAGTATGTAAGAGCAAGAAGCTTTACAGATATCCGACACTACTCCATATTTTCTACACTTGAAACACCAAGTTAACTTGACAAGTGACAAGACGCTTCTCGACAATGAACGTTTGACAACGATGTTTGACTGCAAACCAATGAAACGTGTTCTTTTGTGATTTGATATCCTTCCAAACGTCGACAAAAACAATGACCGCTAAACAGGACTGAATGTGACATAAAGGTACATTAAATTGTATGTGCGGGCGTACTTGTGACATTTATAAGCATGAATGACTTGGACATTCAATGATTCGTTTTATTTCTTACGCGAAATGACGTGAGACTGCAAGATAGGTGTTAAATGAGATTTTGGTGGGAATTATTCCATTCCTTACAGAGACTATACCAACCTCAAATTCGAATCAATGCGTTCATATTTCTTTCTCTAGTAAATATTTGAGATACACAGTATGTCGACATTACAGCAAACATATTACTCCTATTCTTAAAGGCGTTTAAGCCAGCTAAATATATTTAAATAAATCGTAAGCAAATATGACATTTCCCTATCGATATGATCAAGACTGGAACGTCCAGCCTTCTAAGAAGGAATGACTGACTACACCAATGGATGTTAATGTGATCCTTGGTTATTAAAAGTATCAGATATTCTGAATTTCAAATGACTTCAAATATGGAGTTCTTCTAAGAGACATTTCCGTATTATATATTATTGTAATTGATAATTTTCAAAGCATTTGTAAAACTTGAATAACAAAACATTACTAAATATTTTTCAATCTAATGTTTTGGATAAGTAGCGATGAAAAACTAAATTCCATGAAATATAAACTTTGTGACAGAAGCAAGGGAAGAGATTGTTCTGTACCCATTGAATGTTGGCGACGCAGATCTTACTTTATGCCCTCAATATCGCTGCCTGAAGGAAAATTCTGCGGAATCCACCCTTGCAGAAGAAAGAGTCGTCTTGCAAGTCACTGTCACTTGGCAACGAAACAAACGAGGGCGTTGAAATAAAAACCTACGGAGCATGCGGGGGCGTTCGCACCTGTCACGATATTAACATGTCACTGTCCTCCGCTTCCGTTCTCTAGAACTGTTACCACGAAATCTTGGATGTAAGCTCTCCTATCCCGGTGCATACGTACTTATGTTTTAGAATACATATACCTGCGATCAACTCGGAATAAATTGGTCGAGAATATCTCGATTCGAGCATTTTAAATAGATGTGGATTAAACAATATGCTTATATTATATACATTTTATTAGAAACATGTTCAAATTCTATTTTATAGTTACTTTGACATTTATATAAACACATAATACGCTATATAATTCAAATTTTTTATTGTATGCTCTTCAATACATGAATATTTGCTAGATACTATACAATACTTCTATATCAATCTAAACATGTTTATCAATAATAAAGGTGCATTATGTTAACCTCTCAAAAAAGTATATATTTACTAGAAATACTGCCGCATTATTCCGCATGAACTTGATGAAAATATTTCCTCGGTACCGTGTGGTACCGTTCTAGAGCAGAGAAATTTCGTAATGTAAAAAACAACAAAAATTTGTACTACTTTGAAAATATATTGCGTAATTAGTAAATAACATTATCATGATAATTCAATTATTTGTGGACCCTTCTGATTTAGAGAAACATAGTACTAATACAAAAGTGAATTTATATTTTAAAATTTCTGCAGAACGTATGTAAAAAGTATATAAAACATGCAAAATTTTACGTCATCATGTTTTACGAAGAGTTCAGAAATCAAAGAACTTATGGAAGAATTTCATTTATGGTATTTACGTAATTAAAATATTTCTAGTTTTCGAATGCCCCTAGAAGTTCTATAAATTCAAGGTGAAACAAGGTATTTATATCCTAAACGTACCAAAATTTATTACAGTTCTTCTTCTTCATTCCTGTTGCACTTTTCAAGAGCATAGGGCATCCGTGAAAGCCTTCCACCGGAAACGATTTGCTGCCAACCTCTTCGCTTTCTTTCATCTTTTCCCAAGGTCTCCTGCTTCCTTCAGCATATTCCTTCTCCGCGTTCGCCGTGGTCTTCCTCTTCTACGCTCCTCCTGTGGATTCCATTCCAGAGCTTCTTTTTCTTTTCAGAGATTTAACATAGCTTTGAAAACTTTTCTTGCATGTCTGAATGCCGATGCGAGAACAGACATATCATCCGCATAGCCAAGGTCTTCGATGGTTTCCATCATTTTCCACCTAATCCCTCGCTTCTTATCAGCTGTTACCTGTCTCATTATGTCACCTAGGACAAGAATAAACAATAACGGTGACAGAATGCATCCTTGTCGTACTCTATTTCTTACCCTGATTGGTGCGGATAGTTTCGCATCGTGTAAAACTTGACATGAATACCCATCATACATGGCCTTTCTACAATATTTGTTATCTTTTCAGGGAAACCTGTCTTTTCCATTACATGCCATATGTAGTCTTGTCTCAGCGAAACGAATGCTTGCTCATAATCAACAAACGTCAAATATAACGTTGAATTCCATTCCATGCTCAGCTCCGCAATTTGTCGGAGAGTATTTGTATGATCTACGCAGGACCTATTTTTTGTGAAGCCAGCCTGTTCTTTTCTTAACTTTTCCTCAATTACGTCTGCAATTCGATTTTGAACCACTCCTAATTTCAGTTATTGTTGGTGGTTCTGTATTAATTTGAATAGTTTCTGAAACAGTCTCATTTGGTGAGCTATTGTTAGTGTTTATCTCATGTTCTGTCGATTGAAGAGTGTAGGTTTTGTTCAGGAGTTCGTTAAAATATTATGTCCATCCATTTATTTGTTCTTCACCCATTAAGAGATTACCTTCCTTATTTCTCACCCGCCTCTTACATCTCCTTTTATTTCTAGGTAGCATTCTTGTAATTCGATAGAGCTCCTTTGTATCAGCTGTATTTGCTGCTTCCTCCGCCAATTTAAAATTTCATCTACCCATATCTATTTGTCCTTCTAACACATTTATTTATTTATTTATTAAATCTATTGTATTTAGTTTTCGTAATTTCTTTCCGATTTCTTGTCTTGCTTTGGATAATTTGTTGTTTCAGACCTTGCCTCCTTTCAATTAAATTCCAGGTTTCGGTTGTCATCCAGTCCTTCTTTACGTTTTTCTTACGTCTCAAAATTTTTTCACTAACATCAAGAAATCCCTTTTTTTTACCATTTCCCAACTTTCTTCTTCATCCTCTGTTTCAACATTTTCAAGAGCTTCAAATCTATTTTTCAAATATATTTTTACTTGCTTGTTCATTTTTGGGTCTTTCAATTTATGTACATCATAGCGATTACTTCTATTCTCCATTTCTTGCGGGCTCCCTTTATTTTTATTTTAACTCTGGCAACTATAAGATGTTGGTCGCTCCCTACATATGCGCCTCGCTTATTTCTCACGTTCGTTAGCGATTTCTTCCACATTCTTGAAATGGCGAAATGATCAATTTGATTCTCAACTTGGAGATTTAGGGACATCCATGATATTTTGTGGCACGTTGTGTGTGGAAACAGGGTGCCCTCTATGCACAGAACTCCATAAACATGCTTCCATTTTCATTTGACTCCCCAACTCCATGGATTCCCATTACATGCTTCATACCTTGGTTATCACACCCTACTTTTGCATTCAATTCACCCATAGAATTTTTATATTCTTTGTATTTTCTTTTTCCATTCTCTCCAAGTCATCTGATTTTATCATCTTTATTTGCATCTTCGGTGGATGCATAGCATTGAACCACAGTAACATTTCTTCCTTTTGCCAGGAATATCGCTATAATTATTCTATTTGATACTGGATGCCATTTCAGTAAGTTCTTATAAGCTGGCTATATAATAAAATGCCCACTCCGCTTCTCTCTCTCTCCCTCAATAAATATCTCTCTCAGCGGGCACTCCAGAGTATAGAAGAGTAAATCCATTCTGTGTGGTAAATGTACCAAGTTCTTCCCATCTTATGTCACTTAAATCCAGAATATCAAGTTTAAATTTTTCTATTTCCTTGGCTACTCGTTTTAGCTTTCCGGGTTCCCTCATAGTTTTTACATTCCAAAATCCTATTTTCGTTTGCCTTTTCGTGCCAAAGGTCGTCCTCAATTTTTCCTATTTTTTGCTTTAATTTCAGTTCCTTTAATAAATTGATGTATTTAAGAGACAGTGTGTGATTGGCCCTCTGGTCTCCGATTACCCTTGTGGGTCTGCCACTCTTGACAAGGGGCACCTACCCTTCTCGCGTCGGTTTCTTGCGAATTTATCTCCCGACGTCAATTCAGTTGATATGGTTATCCCGTCAATACTCGGTCGCCATTGCCTCGTTCGTGATAACAGGGCCTACCGCGGGAAGGTGAGGTTGGTATTTGAATGAGAGAGGTCTAAGAGAGGCCTTAGTACCCCATTTATTTCCGTTTGTGGAGTGTAATGGAAATGTCCTTAGAATGAATCGTCAAAAAAATATGTCCCTTCAAGTCATTCACAATATATTACTTAATGAGTTCGCATACTCTCTATATCGAATAAATATCATTACTTATAACAATTATTGTAGTCTAGATTCACGCGACCTTTTCTTGTGCAATATTGAGTATGCTAGCTCTGACATCCGTTTTTGCAAGAATAGTTTCAGTATATCTGTGCAATTTGAGGAACGTTCCTATTGACTAATGCCAACATTATAAAATAAGTACTTACATTTTTTATTCGAAGAAATGTATCGAGAATTTTGTAGAATAGTATTTGCATGTACATTAAAATTAGTATTTATATATTTATTATTATTTATTTTACATAAGTGTATATTGCCATGACTGTCTCAATAAAATATAATTTTATATGTATGCAAACTATTTATGAAGCACGATTGGATTAAAGCTTAAGGCTATGTAATTCAGATCATTGTATTTATTTTGAGCAAATATTTATTGTTTGTATTTACATCGACATTATTTATTTGATAATAAAATAAAACTATTAAAATTTTGTTTCTCATCTTATTTTTTTTATTGAATTGTTTCAAAAGTTTCATATTTAGAACACCCATAAAAAGTACTCAACAAACAAATTCAATGTAAAATTCCAAAATTAAAAATAGAGCATATTTTGGAAGAAGTAGCTTTTGATGTTTGGTTTTCTTAATTTGATGCTCGGTAAAGTGAAAGCATTTGTAATGATATTTTCACATTACAGTCTTGCCTTTATCGTCTCTTAATCCTCAACACATATTACTTTCAAAAGATGTTGGAATATAAAAAATTAATTTCTTATTTCTCAATGAATACGAATCTAAAATATTTGGAAAGTGAAATAAGACTATAGATAACGTTATAATTAAAGAAACAAATTCAATGACAAATTTTAATATTGATGATAAGCGAACTCCAACTTCTTCTTAATGTAAGGTACATGTTTTATCAATAACTACAATACAAATGATAAATAATTTACGAATGGTAAAGAAGGTGAACCATTCAGCACAAACCTTCTGAAAATCTAATATCATAACAAACCATTACCAAAGATTCATTGAAATCAAGCGATCAGCAAGTGAAATTACGAACAAGTCATAGTTTGGTAATCAGTTACATAATGATATCGTCGGGTCAGATCTTTGTGAACCATGACTTCATACCATCAACCAAAGTGATCGTCCGTATGGATGTGCTACATATGCGATGACTAGGCTGTATGAAATGTGATGCTAAACATTCAGAAATGTGACAGAAAAATATTTGAACACTTGTAAACGGTCAGTAGAACGAAGTTGTTATAGCTAAAAACTTCATTAATTGTTTCTACGAGTATTTAAATCCAAGGAATAATCCAATATATGAGTTTCGTTGTAGTATCTCGAAAAACTATGAGAAATTTAGATGCTATTAAAGACGAATGATCACACATCAAAAAATAATCTGTTTAGAATTCCAATAAGTTTTAGTTGTTCTTAAAAACTGATCCACGCTGCACTGACAAGCTGATACCTGAATCACGGTGATATATGAATTTGTTCCATTGAGAAGACCACTGAAAACGGTTACCAAGTGTTAACAGGTTAATAGTACCTATACACACACATATATAATAAAAATGGTTCTATTTCGCAGCTCCTTTGAAAGTTATAAACATAAAAAAGGTTTTTTCAGTCACATTGTTAAACGGTTCTTACACTGCGAAAAAATATCGTATTTATTTCGAAAAGTTATACTTAATTTTCGATCCAAGTTTTAAAACTTTAATGCATTTTCTTACTGTCAACATTTTATTATTTTCGTTAATACAGAAAACGCTTCCAGCAGTTCTTTGTCTTATTTCGTTATTCACTACTGATTTAATGTTGCGGAAAAGTATCTTGGTAGTTCGTTAGGATAAATTATTTTTTTCACCTATATTTATCCGGAGAGTTTTCATTTTTATTTTCCAATTACACAGAGTGTGGAAGGAAAATATTTCAATCGGTCGAAAAAAAAAAATGTTTTGAGATCTCTTCGAATCTTTAGGAATTGACTCCAGGAGAGTCTATTCTCAAATTTTGGCGATGAAGTAAAGTGAGGTATGTGTGTGTAGGTATAACTCACGAACAAATTGATGCATAAAATCCAAACATGATATTTGACTTTGAATGCATTGGGAATAGAAGCCTATTTCTGGACAGCTCAGACAGACTTCATTTACACACCGCGCTCCACTTCTGGTTTCTTGAAATTCAAAATTTTCAAAATATGAATACAAGCATTTTGATTGGTCACTTAAATCTGCGTATAAATTGCTAAACCGCATGCTGTATGTCACATCGTTTACGAGATACAACGGAAATTTATTACGCAAAGAAGAGCTATTACTTTCAAATTATACAGAGTGTTAATCATGTTACGTCGAATGAAAATGGTAGACGGGACCGGGATTCGAACCCGGGACCTTGAGCTCTACGCGCTCATGCGCTTACCGACTGCGCCATCCCGTTCGCTTCCCGGGTCCGTCTATCATTCTCATTCAACTTGTCTATCATTATCATTCAACCCGGGAAGCGAACGGGATGGCGCAGTCGGTAAGCGCATGAGCGCGTAGAGCTCAAGGTCCCGGGTTCGAATCCCGGTCCCGTCTACCATTTTCATTCGACGTAACATGATTAATCTGTTACCTGGCGGTGAGGTTCACCGCAATCTAAGAGATTTCTATATACAGAGTGTGTAAGGAAAGTATTGTAATCTTGGAGGTGCTGTTTTTATATCAGCCAATAAGGCTATTGCAAAGAGTTTCAGGTAGAAGATATTTCATGCAATCTGTACTTGTACGTGCAGATATTATGTTTAGAAGTGAATTACGTACAGTGATGAAAAATATTTTGATACTGATTGATCTTTTAAATAGGTCATCTAGTTTAATAATTATAAGATATGATTTCCTTTTGAAGGTTTATTTTTCGTTTTTATTGTAATGTATCATTATTTAGAGCAATGAGTATCCTTGTTATGAATTAAAATTGGAAAGTTGGGTGGGGCATACTCCAGATTTTTTTCTTTTCACCTCAGCTATCTTTATCTTTCCAAAAACTAGTGAGGGTCCTCAAAAAAGTTATATATTTACGAAGCCAACCCATACTTGGTATTAACCACCACACGTACTTGACACAGAGAGAGAGATCACCGGTTGTCTCACAACTTCCGGGTCTTCTCTTGGAATACATTGTCTTCGTCGTAATGCATGTCTATCTGAGGGCAATGTATGAAATGGGATTGTAACATCGTGGTCAGTATAGATTTTGAAATAACATTTTCAAGCACTGTGCTCGCCGGAAATTCCGAAGGCGATTAAGAGCCATGCCCGTCGCCGCCCAAACAAGGAAAGGTGCGCGTTAAGACCTCTCGTATTGTGAAGAGTGACCAGTTCCCATCTACTTCTGGAAACTGAGATGAACGCCCTCAGAGAAGAAAGGCGAGCGTGAAGGGAATGTTCCACTGGTTGCCAAAAATAATGGTCAACCTGACGAACGCAGTGTTCGCGGAATCTGAGGGGTGACCTAGCTGATGAGGAGTGCGCAGTAAAAGTGGCGAAGGTGTAGTCACGTGACCTCCGCTCCTGTATAAATTGGAAGGCTTGCAGATCCTAAGTGACTTTTATACTGGAGGCTTTCAGACTTTGAGACAAGTGCGAAAGCGTATAGAAGTACGCAAGTTATTTAATATGTAACTTGGTTAGTTTGGTCGTCAGACCACTGAGAATTGCTGCGGTAATTCTATTACCTGCTATAGGCGCGAATAACATAGCTTGGAACAGTTATTTATTTCGAGATAGCAACTTGGAACTTTTTGAACTTCGGATAATCTGGGTAGATTTCCGAGTTAATTCATAACACCAGTAGTTATAACTGTGTGTAATTATTGCTTTTAGATAGCAATATCAAGTAATAACAAGTTCAAACTTGTATTTATGATTTGCGAGTTTGTCTACATTTGTAAATATTCAGAGCTTTATTTAATTTGAATTAAATGTTTTATTGTTATTACTCGAGTGTTTGATTGCTTGGGGAAACCAAGCTGGTGGCAGCGAACTCTACCATAAAAGTTGTGGTTTATGGTTGAATCCCGCTTCTCCACCAAAAGCTTACGCACATCGCATATGGGCTTGTGGTGTGTTGTAACAGGATCTTAAGAATCCAACCGTCATGAATCTGTTTAAATGCCTTAAGAATTAATAAGTATTTTCAGGACCCAGCACTCGAGACTCGAGTGTTATTTTATATTAGTTACTGTTTTAAATTCTGAAATCTCCATTAATCAGTATTGTCTTTCGATATCAAGAAAAGAAAATCCATACTATATAAATGCGAAATGCAAAGTGTGTCTGTTCTCTACGTAATCACGACTAAACCACAGAACCGATCGTGATGAAATTTGGCAAGGATATAGTTAAGGTGTTCAAGAAAAACAGGTTAACTTTTATTTTTTTATTGTTTTGTATAAAGAATATGTAGTCTTTTATCCGGTCAAGTTTTTCATTAAATTTGTATTATTACGAAGTTGTAAAAATAGGATGATGTACGTGTTTTAAAAAAACAGCAAGTAAAAGTATTTTGATCTTATAATAGATATATTTTATTTTTACTTAAGTAAAAGAAGATTGATATAAGAAAAATCCGGAGAAAATGATAGGACAACGCCGGGTAATCAGTTAGTTTGAAGATAAAACACGTTAATTATTAACTCACAACTTCTAAGTACCTACTCGGGGAAGCATGTTTTCGTCGTCTTCGGTTAGGTGAAAATTGCGACGGACCGTGACTCGAAACAGATACCACGTGCTATGGCAGCAGGTGAGCTATCCACTGCACATTTATTGTTGGAAAAAATGTCTGAAAACCTTCTATATTGAATCTTGATGACATTACATATTACATTCTATTGTTCATTGATTTTTCAACTGAGCTTCTGCCAAGCTCACAGAACGAGTATCTCGCGTGCATCGAAGACTATATGTCGTTTTAGCAATCCAATGCTTTTTTATGGGGTGAACTTAGAACGAGTTTTTTATTTTTAATGTGGTATGTCATTGCGTGGATAAATAAATAACTGAGTTGAGAACTACACTGTAAAGCAATTTTAATTATAGTTAGAGAGTATTGGACAGTTTAAAGAGGTACGACATAATAATCAGCTCGCCGTTTCATTAAAATAAATATTCATCGAGGGACATGGAATGAATAATTCGGATGGATGCAGTAATGAAGTAAGTCGATGACCTACGATTGAAGACGTGTCATATCAGATATCTTGGTCAGCTGCTCGCTGCTCTGTGAACTTGCGAACTACGTCATGTCCATAGCAGAATACGAAGGAAAACTATTTCGATAGCTTCGTTGCTGAGGGAATATCCCCCTGCGACCTCCGACCCACCTCAACTCGTCCTCTAGAGACAAAGAAGCAATTTACGAAGTAATTGAACGGAGCGCACGCAAAGCAGAAGGATAACGGCATAGTAACTATTGTATAGCGTTGTGCGATAACTATCCGGGAAAACCTTTTTTAATATTGTCGTATCGTTATTGAATTCGACTTCGTAGATGAACCATATTAGAGATAATAGATATGAGAATGAAATTATTTTGGAAGTTATTGGTTTCACAACGTCCATATATCATCCACCTCAGAGAGGTATGACTGGAAGGGCATCCGATAATATTGCATTGTTATAATATACTATTATATACCCCGATGCTGTATAACCGCAGCCGTGGTGTAATGGTAGGGTTTGCTGAGTGAGAGAACACAGGTTCGATTCCCAGCTCGTCTGAACTGGGTGAGTTTTTCAGCTAGGGAGAGAGTCATCTACTGCAGATTGGTATCTGTTCGGTAATACAACCTTACACTTCCTGGTAATACTACAACTGTCTTTTCCAATTCCCTTTCCCGAATAATATTAATAATAATAATAACCAGATAATCTTATCAGAGAGATCAAAGAAGATCTGCATGCTCAACGATGTAGCTATTCCTTGTGATGAGAATGTTACTGCAAAGGAGGCTGAAAAACAACTTACATATAGAAGTATATGTATTGACATTAGTCGAATGAGCGGTGTGAAGGCAGAAATGGTAACAATTTGGCGCATTGGGTACTTTACCATGCAGTCTTGGTATTAATTTAAAGAAACTCCCTGGAAATGAATGGGACATCCAGGATGTAGGAATGCTTGGAACCGCCAATATTCAACGCTAAGTGTTGTTAGAGCGCGCGCACGGTGAATCATTTCCTCGGGAAGCTTGTTGTGACCTAGAGGTATTCTTAAATTTATTCGACTACCATAGCCTCCAGTAGAAAATTATAACGATAATAATAATAATAGCAACATTTGCAGCTCAGACAACAATTACACTCCATTAAACCTATTAGAAGCTAGAAACTTAGACAGTGAAAAAATTCCCACTAAATTTTGGAATGGAAGAGCATGGCATTGCACGGAAGACACCCTCATGACCTGAGCAACCCCAATGTCGAAAAGAAAACGTCGAACGCATGGCTCAGGCGAGGGGAGCTTTTCCCTGAAACAGAAGGGTTTGTTATCGCCATCCAGGAACAGGTTATTCCCACTAGGAATTATAAGAAATATATTATGCAGGATCCCCACATATAAAATGATAAGTGCAGGAAATGTGGAACTGCTTCTGAAACCATTCAACATATAACCGGAGCTTGCAATATTTTGGCACAAAATTATCGCCATAACCAAGTGGCTAACATAATTCACCAAGAATTAGCTTTAAAGTATTGTCTTATAGAAAATAGCACACCTTATTACAAATATGAGCCGGCTGACGTTTTAGAATCAACAAACTCAAATTATATTATGATAGATCAATAATCACGGACCGTACATAGCAACTTCCATAACAACAGACCAGACATAGTGCTATACACATCAAGAATAGTGAGAAAATTTTTGGATCATCCAGAGTGAGTGTGCTTGGTGCAGCCCGTACCTCACTACGACCAGCAGAAAAAGCTGAGATCCTAAACGCAATAAAATAATAATAATAACCGCAAATGAGCGGTTCTTGCCCCGATGGCATAATATAAGAAAATACAATAAATTATACAAAAAATACATATTAGGTGAATACACATCTGAATTTCAAAATTGTCAAATATATGATTAATTTATATATTAATATAAATATATTAAATATAAAAACATACGACCATGAAGCGGCTGAACAAAAATTAAAGACTTCTAATAATTATCAATTTCACATTTTAGGACCCTCGACTCGTCTCCTTACTGCACCTCAATTCGCTTCACTTTCCCTTCGCTTTCACATTTCTCTTTCTTCCCTTTCTGACTCACTTCACTTCATCACTTCACTTGACTACCACAATTTCCCCAATGACGCTACCGCTCCTCTTCTTCCAGAACTTGCCTAACCCTGCGAATGGGTGCAAAGCTCGAAATCTTTTCCGTAACCGATTCAGGCATTAAATTCCAGTCTCTAATGGTTCTGTTGCGAAATGGAAATTTTTCGAATGTCGTTTTTTTTTTCATTCTAGTTCTTAATTTTAAAATATCAGCATTTATTCCCATCCGACAATCAAGTGTTCACAAGGTGGAAGAACAGGACTGATGGCTTGACTTCCACCGCATTATAAAACTATTAGTGCAAAACCATTGCACATACTTTCTCATGTACGTTTCTCCGTCTGCAGCATAGAGTGAGAAAAACTGCTATAGTGAAATAATTTCTGGCTTGGTACTCTATATTTTGGTCGATTTTCAGTGCTCTATTCCTGCTCAAGGACGCTAGATGAACTCATTACTGTCTTTTATTTGAAATTTGAAAGTAAAATAAATATTGAGAATATTATTTCAAAACGTATAGCGACGTATTAGTCTTATAAATGTCGTAAGAGGATTATGTAAATATAATTTCGTTTTAGACATATATTGAAGTGTTTTTGTATCTGCAGTGCGTTTGTATTTTATCATTATCATATCTTTCATTTCAGTTTACGAAAAGTGTATTCTACATCTCCTTGGTCCATTCACACTGTTAAATATTATTCAAGATTCTTGAATCAGTAAACTAATGCGTAAGTAAAGCAGACCGAAATTATTTTACTGCGTCTATACCAAACTTGCAAGCGAAATACCGCTAATGCGGATGGAATGCATACTAATTGAACTTTACGTACAGAAAATTTAAGCAAAAATTGGAACCGTTTTTGAGAAACATTCAAAAGAGTACTTTGACCTTCATGTG
>NNCF01129942.1:1576-31917 GCA_002313205.1 Laupala kohalensis | reverse complement strand
CAAGATTTATTATTACAATAAACATGCCCTAGACAAAGCCTAGAGAACCTGTATAAGAAATCCGCCTCTACCCGAAGAAAACCGGAGCAAAACCCGGGCCAGGAAGGGGCTACATAATTAATGCACACAACCGTGCCAAAGTTGAGTACACATAAAACTAAATTAAATACTAATATAAGTGAATATACTAATATAACCTACACTCAAAGAATTCAGAGGTCTTAACTATGCACTTTGTTTATTATGCTTTCTGTATAAAGTGTATTTTCTCTCTGTCTGGATTTCAAAATTATTCACAACAAGCAGATTTCTCGGCATTGTACGGGATTTTTCTTACATGTTAGAACTTTCACTTAGGGAAAAAAATTCTATCTAAGCTGTAATATAAAATAATTTTACTTGTTGGTTTTTAACAATGTATGTATAGTATCCCAAATGTACAAATCCACAACAATACAAATTTAATACAAAACTTGATTGTATACACCATTTTGAGTTTCAACTATTGCAGCTAGAATAAATAAATCTTTGGATGGAACCACCCTTGAGAAAGTAACGCTAAGTTCTCCGTGAGAGGGAGAGAGAGAAATCAATCGAAGTGTTACCAATTAGTCTAGCTCACAACTTCACCCTTAATTAGGGGAAATTATCCCCCATACATGCTGAACTTATACGGCTTCATGTCACTGTTTAACTGAAAGGGTTCGAAATCCATGGATTAAACTCGTCTTTTTCGATTAATTTTCTTCACATTACTCTTCTTTCCCAATACACCCAATATACTAAATTTATCAAATTTAATAAGTTAGTCGTGATTAAAAGTTTATCAGCACGTGTAAGGGATTTATGGTATATACGCAAAAATACAATTTAAATAAGCAAATCCCTTGTTCGATGATAAAATAATAACCCTCCCCCCCCCTCCCCCCCCAGTGGTGGTTCAACTCTAATATTCTCTATTCATCTCAGGTAGAGCAAGCCCACTCGCCGGCATCCCCGTCACTCGAATTTTCGCTTCCCAGTCAAGTCAAACGGATGGAGCGCGGCTTCACCATTTCCATACAACACTTGTAAACTCTGAACTATTCGTCCAAATATTACGATAAAAAAAAAATATTGTCTTTAAATGCACAAAACAAATAGCCATCAAATTTGATGACGATTGAAATTTTTATACTAAAATTACTCACTTAAATTGAAGTATTTTAAAACTTCTATTTTAAATAACGTTATTTCAATAATTTAGGTTAACCTTTGTAGACAGACATATGATGTCGGGGACTTTCTTGTAGATCTCTTTGAGGCGTACAATATTCCCATTCATAGTTCTCAACTATCTCTAACAGTTTGGACAACGTAAGCGAATCTCTCTCCTTTTTTCTGAGTTTATCGACATTCGTTGTCAAAAATAATTTCCATCTTCATTTTCACGGATTTAAAAAATAAAAGTTTGTCTATGTTCTTCTCGAACACCTTAACTACAACCTTGCCAAATTTCAAGACGATCGGTTCTGTGATTTATCGTGATTAGGTATCTAATAGATAGACACACATTCGCTTGTCGCTTTTATTTAGTAAGGAAGTAAGAATTACGTACAATAGAATACAATACTGAAAACTGTGTGTAGTTTTAGAGGTTTTCTTCGTGGTTTCTAATTTAATAAGACGAAAGTAGATAAATATGGAAACTGACAAATGAATTTAGAATATTATATACGAACCCCCGGCAATGTCAGGCAAAATGAGCTAAAAAATCCAGACATGTTGACAGGTGCTTTAATACCCATTTCAGGGAGAGAGAAAATCAATTCACTATGAAACTTTTTCTTTGAATGTTGATGCAATTTTGTTTGTTTATGAATAGAAATAAATATTTTTATTTAATTAGATTTTTTTTATTTAAATGAGCTATTTTAAAATTTTGAATGTCCAATAATAATTGCTTTGAGTTTCTTTTCAAATTTCGGGTAACACAGAATATTTCTATATTTTTGCTAGAATTATATAAATTAAATCTTATAAAAAAGTGTATTATTTTTATCTAATTTGTTTCGTACAAATTTCTGCTTAACGGAGCGTTTTATGGAGTTACCTCATTTGTCTTAACACTTAGATATTACGAATGGTTTGTTGAATTTCGAACGTACGATTGTTGAGTTTTTCATTGTTCTGATGAAAATAATCAATACATTGCTTAACATTTACCTTCATTTCAAAAGATTATTCTCTAAAAAAATGCAAACTACAAAAGATTTGTACATATTTCTTTCGTGTACTCTACACGTGGAGAAGATATGTGATAACTTTCGGTCAGGTGAAAATGGCGACGAGTCGGGAATCGAACCCGAATCGTCGCCATTTTCACCTGACCGAAAGTTATTACAACAGATTTGTTTTAAAAATATATAATTATTTGTTTATATTTTCTCACAAATAACATGAACCGTGGTGACGCAGCTTTAATGTCGTGATGCTTTTTAGAAAACCCATTCTCTTCTTCTCCCGAAACGCCGCGCTGACGAGTGCACTGAGGGAAGGTATTTGATTGTCACTTATAGGAAATTTTGATCAATTCCTGCGTCACGTACATTTCCGTTGCCTCCCGGGTACGAGAGTCAATCAGCTTATGTTGAACGTTTGCGTTTTACCCGAAGGTTCCAACGACAATAGAACATAAACATACTTCTATGAAATTGATTTAACAAAAAATATACATTATTCACAGGAATAATATTTTATTGTTTAAATGAATAAAATCTATACAATGAAACTTCTCTATAACGGACACTCATGGGAATTAAAGATCGTTGTGTTTTGAAAAGTGTTCGCTTTTGGTAATTTAAATAACGTAGAAGAAAATGAGATGTAGACATGGAATGGGAGGGATACGAGTAAGTAGCAATAGATTAAAGGCAAATAATTCAATACAGAAATCTTCATTATACACAGTTTTTTTTTTTTTGATTATTCCTAATGAAAATAATGGATGAAGGTTTCTTAGTCTAATATTAATAATATTCAGGGAAATATATTCATAATTCACCGCTGCAAATATTTTTTATTCACCGTTTTGTTTTCAATATTACTTAACAGAGAAGAAGTGAGAGAAACGCACTCAATCTCAAATGGAATGAAAAGAATAACAACATAGATGCAGCTTCAGCGCATACCGATCGATAGGAACTTTTATACAGCGCTCTGAACTTATTTATGTACCTAACTGATACCCTAAAACAGTTTCACCGCATTCTCTGACCGCCAAAACTTTTCCCTTATTAGATGACTGGATATGGCATTTTGGGAGATTGATCACGGTAGATTTATGCATCATTTGATCAATGTCTTCGGAAAAACACTTTCGTTTGCTGGTGGTGCTGTTTGCATTATCAAGCAATTCATTTTCCCCGAAAATCATCCATAAAGTCAGTCTTCTGCGCTCGTTATAGGGAGTGTCTGCTTTTTAGAAGTACCAAATACGGTAAATTGAGTAGGAATGGGACGAGGAATGAAAAATTGTACGCTTTAGAGAAACTTCTGCTGTTGAGATGTGTCCGTTAATAATAATAAATTTATTGTCAAAAAACAGTACAAACTGCGTATGACCACGTGGAGGACAATAAACTAATTTACTCTCCGGAAGCAAGCAAGGGANGCCCTAAGGCAGAGGCGGGTTCGAAAATTTCAGCAAAAGTTCCTAGATAAGATAAAAAGTTAGCTGCGAGTTATAATACATATATAATGTCAATATGTATGTAATTTAACGCAAATATGTTTGTAAATTTACATGCACAAGTTATTATCGAACTATAGATTATTCTGAGTATAGTGTTTAAAAATCATAAGAGTTGAAAAAACTCTAAATTCACGATTTATTGTCACAATAAACACGCCCCTAGACAAAGCCTAGAGAACCTGTATAAGAAGATATAGAAGAGAACCTGTAATAGAAGTTTCACTGTAAACGAACAATTTCTTCTTCTTGTTTTAGTATTAGCTACTCAATCTAATACTTGTCACTGAACTTTTATCGTCAAAAAATGATCGAAACACTTAACTCGAGAATATTTTATAAATTCACATGGTGATGAATCTGTGTCTTATTTGATAGCAGTATTTCTTTTGTGAGCTCAATTATGACACGATTGTGAACACTGTAGTTGTCGCCTCTTATTCATTCGTTTTCGACGCTGTCGACTACTGATCCAAAAAGTGAGTTTGGGCAGTATAATTTTTAGCAACAACTCTATAATTTATTATTAAAATATTACCAAGGAAATAGAACAGACTGGGAAAGAAACAAAATGAAACTTAAAACTCAAATTAAATCAATAAGAGTAAAATTGCAAGATTATGAGCTTAAGATATAGTGCTCTTAATAACTAATTCCTAAAATTTATTAAAACTTATTAAAAAAACTAAATTCACATATTCCTTTAAAATACTATTTTCGGAACATCCTTTTTGTGTTTGTATTTCACTGTGTCTGAGTTTATATTGTTATGAACCGCTTACATTGTTTAATCTATTCAAAAACTCCAAGAATTAAGGCGAATCACAACCCGGAAGGAGTGAAACCCGTTCATTCTCGTCCAGGTGCGTTATGACCCACTGCGTGACGTAGAAGCTGATAACGCGTGTGTGGCTGGATGGTGCGATAGAGGAGGTCGGGTCACACAGTCCCGTCCGTGGTCGGCCTCGCGCACGCCGCCTTCGCCCAGCGCCCGGACGGACCCCCGGCCTCCTCCAACATCTGACAGTCTCTCAGTTGGATTTGGTGGGTGTCCGATTTTGGGACTGCTTGCTGGGTTCTCGAGATTTTCACCAGAACATTCCAAAGTGTTATGGTCTTCTATGTTTTATTGGTGTTGTGGATAATTATCACGTGACGTTCAACACACTGCGAACTCTAACCACTGTAAAACATGCATTAATATTTTTGCTTCTTTTTTTAATTTTTTTAAAGAATATTGTTTCTGTCATCACTTGTCTCATACAAATCAACTAACAAAAATACCGGACCACAGTTTTCTCATTTCTCGTGAGAAGAGAAAAAGTCCATGAACCAGTGAATCATTTTTACTTTGACGTAATTCGTATCTTCCATTCGTTACTCCAAGGAATAATATTTTTTATATTAAGTATTTGATTATTCATTTCAAAAATTGAGGTTATTAAATTCTGCGAGGACAATATTCCTCAATCTCGTTGAATCTAGTGTCTATAGATTAGTGTAACCATGTTTTCGTGTTTAGTGATATTTGATCTCCGGGCAATGTGTAGTTGCTGGTCCTGCCCTCACTGTTCGCCGATACATCATCGTGCCATCCACCGAGTTTCCAGAATGCCGTAATATCATCCTGGAATTGACGGGCGTCAGACTGTGTGCATAGACAAAAGTGTTTGAGATAAGATTGTTGTTTCTGAGTCGTGTTTTTCTGATCGGACAAGGTCACCCACTACTTTGTTGGTGACTACAAAACTTCGATATACCCCGGGTTATGAGAACGAATCGTCGAGTTTTGAATCAATAGTGGATCTCGAACAATTTATAAGCGTGTTGTCGTGTTTTTTGAGCTGATACTGCTGAAAATAATTCATGAATGGTGTTATCAATACAAGGATAACCTTCCTCTAAATAACATTTTATTCATATCAGGCTTCTGAAGCGGTGGTATGTGATGTTGAAGAATCATGCAAAACATTTAGCTTCAACGAACAAGTAAACTGAAGAATGATAATTTCATAACTTGATCATATCACTTTTTTAATCCTGTTATCTTGTACACTTCTCTAGGAATGTAGTTCCTTACAAGATAATTTATTAAAAATTTAATACATATAACGTAACATCGATCCACCCATCAATCTCCATCATAAAACCAATTTCTAAAAGAGTGTATAACGTGATCGAAAGAAGGTTCAAATCTGTCATATGTGTGTGCTTTGTGACGCTGGAGCATTCAATTCACCCGGGCAGGCGTTTCTATGGTGACCGTCCACAAGGGCGTCACCGCTTTCGCCTGTTTGACGAGTTCGGATCACGCGCGAAGCGACAGCAGGCTTTTAACTCCCTCCCTCAGTTCATCTTCGGAGACAGTGAAGGTAAGTTCTAAGACATGCTTTTTTTATGATTTGCGAGATTTACGCTTAACTCCATTAATTACAACTACATTATGTTTAATAAATATAAATTATACCATTGTCATGTTGCTTCATTTTTATATTTAAATAAAATATCACTACTAAGTTGTGAACTTATCTCGTTGTTTAATCTTCATACTAGTGGGGTGTGGCTGTGGGTCAGAAAATATTCCTTTGAAGAAGTCTCACACTTTTTACACTGTTATATTTGTATAACACACGGATCACGTGAAGTTATACCAATCCAGATCCAATGGTTTTATCCTAATCATTCATCGTAAATTCACCGTTTAGGAGTTAAAGCACATATACGTTTCTATGATGTGAAACCTATTTCAGGCTCCACCGCAGAGTATTTATTTTCTAGCTGACAATATCTACTTTTAAGTCCCTATGGATATCATTAAATACCATTAGAAATATATAAAAATAAACGTTTTCAATCACGTCTTACTAAAAAGATCGATTGATATTTTTAGTCAATACGTACCAAATAATTTTGAGGACAGTCAGCTATATCATTATTAAGCTATTATCCTACAGTAACATTTGTTTCTTGAATTTTACTACTTTGTAATATATCTTTTTGTTTAGACATTTATTCCTTTAGATAACTAAGATCAAACCCCTATCACAAATATTTTTTATTTAACAGTTTAACATTGAAACAATACCACGAAAGTACATAAAACTTTGTATAATTAACATATACAATTGAGAATGAGACGGTTAAAATACATTACAATGTAATTCAACTTTTTACTATTTAATTATGTGTAAATCTTACGTTTCCACATCGAATATATTTAGAAGTAAAACTAAAAGATTTCCTTCGCGGTACCTGAGATTTTAGAACGTCTTCCTTCACGTGCACAGAATGTTTGCCTAAACTGTTCTCTGGAATCTTCTGTGGTAAACACTGTCAAATTTTGGTCAGGCTCAAGGCCAATTCCACCAGTGCGCAGCAAAGATTATTATTGGGTATCCTTCACTGTCAAATCTGTGTATCTATTCATAACGGCTATGTGCTTCACCATTACTACTTCACTAACCTACTTCACAATTATGAAAAGTTACTGTCACTTAACAAGAATTTTTATTAAAATAAAACCGTTCCAGTGTAATGGAATGGGTTCAGCATTAGTGTTACTTATAGTCTGTTAAATAAATCGTGGATAAATTGAAAGTGAATTTAAAAAAAACATAATGTATTACACCACAAAAAAAATATATTTGCGTGATACACAAAATATTTTGGAAAAAATATTTCCTTGAGCTACAATTGACATCGACACAAGATTTTTTTAATTCGTCTTATTGATTATTCTAAACTACGAGATACCCTAAACGGAAACGAAAGATTCAATCCGAATGAAAACACATTCCGAAAAGAAAAACAGGTATTAAAAAGGTAGATAGTTGTTAAAATATTACTAGCTTTTTTATGCAAGAAAATGAAATTTAATTTCTTATAGATTTGCCTCGATGTATTTCTTACTGACGTTGCGTGGTATTAAAAAATCAAGAGTCAAGTCATTCCAACCGAGTGTACCATTTAAACTGAGATATAGTTTGAAGTTTCAAATTCATGCGCAATGTTGGTTGTTTTGAGGAAGTACAGTGTTGGTTGGTTGTATCAATCAAGCTCTTCGCGTAACCTCTTGTCAACAACAAGCGAAATACCCACAGCATCCATTGTTCCCTACATTCCTCGCTTTCTAGTTGTGACCAATCTGGATGTGACATTGCTCCACTCCATCAATTGTCAATAACACTGATTTGGAGGATATCAACGCAATCTTAAGTTATAATACGCAATATATTCGTGGTAAAAGAAACTTTTGAATGAATTTTTCATGCTTTTAAATTAGAGATGTATTATGGTAATCAGTGTGATCACCCCTGGCGAAATAACGTAACCTACTTCGTGTGACCGGTCTCTCACACCGTGCTATTATTTTTCTTTATCTTCTGGAATCTAAATTTGAACACGAAAGCATAGAACGTACTACTAGGAACAATATAAAGACAAATGTAACAGTAGTACATCCACAATTAATTAGATTTTTTTCAGTATGTATTACTCAATGTAATATTCGTCACTAATTTTACAGCAAATAATGTTTATTTGTCCACATAATTGTTAAAATTCACTTCCAATATTTCCGTAATACTTCATTATATTTAAGACACAAACAAACATTTAGATTATCTTTAATAATATTTACTTATCCTGTTTTCCAAGAACACATTCAGTACCTTCATCATGCCCATACATCCCCTAGCAAGCTTACAAATTTTGTTTGGGAAATGGAATGTTTGTATATTGTGCAATAAACACTTTACACAATTCAACACAGTTAAACACATTACCATTACACCATAACTACCTCTTTCTCTCTTCAGAAATATCATGAAATAAACAATATTACTCAATTATTCTGGCTGCTTTGACTCGTGTGGTCGGTCTCAGGAAACTTTTCACTAGTTCCAATACGTATTATGTCTTCAACAATGGTTACACGACGTAACAATTAAGAAATATATTTCGAGAGTATAATTATTGAACGAAACGACCTTATTTTCACAGGCTAGATTTATTATTAATTAAAGAAACTATACTTTCGACCCCCACTGGGGGCCACCATCAGGCAACTACTGGAAATAAAGTCGTCTGTGAAAATAAGGTAGTTTCATTAAATAATTATATTCAACACAGGGTTAACACCCCTGCGACCAAAGCAGGAGTCCCAGGTTAGTTTCCCAGCTCGTCGCCATTTTTACCTGACCGAAAGGTATCACAATTATATTCAAGTTCTACAGGCGTAATTACAATCGAGAAGTTACAACAATGTACTTATTGCGAACTTCCGCGATTGGAAAAATTAAAAAAAAGGTTTGTTGTTTCAACCGGTCTCGGAGACCGTGCCACTCCGAGAAGGGTTACGAAAATGCAAATACATGGGAAATAATCTCTGTTATTTCACGCCCACTTCAAACGCCCTGATGTCATGCGGGTAGATCGCGGACCGGTTTGGAAATACCCCACTTTGAAGAATGACCTTGGCCTAGCCTAGACCTTCATAGCTTGAAGCGACATAACCGCTTTCACATAATAACAAGCCCTCCCTCTTTGAGGTTCCCTGAGCGGATAGGAAGAAAGGTTCACGACTACTTATCTAAAACACTTCACCATTAGCATGACTTATAGTTCTGGTCCGATATACAGCAAGTTCAAAACTCAACGTACAGAACAAGTGCTGCAAACGTCCGCGAAATGCCGGATATTTTGAGAGGATTCGACTATCAATGCGTCGCCGTTGTGAAGCGTGCATAATTGCGGCTGTTAAAACATTGTGTAACTTAATGTGTACACGTACAGTCCTAGTGTTAAGTATCGCTAAATAGTTTTTGCTCCCATTATTGGTTAGTCATTTCAGCATCTTCGTTTATCAAATAGCTAATAAGGTTCGTGCATCCCTCATGCCGTCACGGATCCCTGTGTGTTTTTTTTTTGCTTCAGTGTTTCCTAAACGTACGTTAGTTGAGTTTTGTATCTACCCGTACTATAACTAAGGTGAGCGTAGCTTAATGGAAAGAACACTGATCATATAGTTGGAAAGGAAGATTTCAAATCTTGGGGAGGTCTCGGGTTTTTACTCCTGGATGACTTCCAGACCTGCTTTACGATGGCAACTGGGACTATTCCACATATCGAACCGGTCAGAACGTTATGCTGGCGAGTTCTACCCTCTGTGAGCTCACGTTGACAAACCTCAGGGTCAGAAACTGGAAACGATTTGACTTCTTGAACTCTGAGAGAACGGAGAAACCTATGAAAATCTCTTAAGTATATGGTACAATACTCCAATTTTAGCTGAGAAAATCAACTTTGGTCAATACTCAAACTTGTGAGTACGACACAGGATGTCTACAATTCATCCTTGCTAGGTTTACCGTGATCAGTATTGGTCACAATATTATTATCGTTAACATAATTATTAAGTCTAAGTATCCATATGCGGCTGTTTGGTATTTTCTGAAATGAAAATGATTATCAATGATGTTGATTCACTTGCTGCATGGGACTTGGTAGTGGTTTTCCTTAAATACCGAGGAGAGAACAGATAATGAAATCATTGATGCCTTCCCCACGATTCAACCCCAGAAACTTTGGCCCAAAATACGTCCTCCGCTTCTGCCAAGTGAAGATTGATATGGAAGATGGATGAAGAATATGGATATAATGGAATTTATTTTTAACTGTGTTCTCAGAAGCACATCGCTGTATTCTATAAGCTTAAGTACAAATTCAACCCAACGCGTTTCGGTATTTGGAGACCGTTCACGAAACGCTGTAATACCTTCCTCTTTTTGGAATATCCCTAATATCCACTGGTCCTTCTCTCGATTAGGTTGTATATTACAAAAAACATATTTACAATATACCACTTTTATGTATGTATATCGATCAGGCCAGCTATGGACCACGAAAGACGAGTACCAATAAGGCTCAGTTATTGATTTGAGTTTACTCAATAGACTCGTCTAATTTTTTTACCGAGCTCGGAGGAACAGCGTCCAGATATGATCCAGACCACTGTATCCGAGCATTACAAGTGCGGTTGTTAGTCGCAGAGGTCGGGCTCTTATACATCCCAGCTAATTAAACTGGGACATGGATACAAAGAGCTACAAATTTTATCGAACCCGGGATGACTTGGTGACGAGCAATCACGCTGACATCGTGGCCACGACGGGGGCCATACCACTTTTATATTAAAAAACCTTTTTATACTCTTTATATTCTGTGATTCCGTGCCTCCTCATTGACATTAAATATTAATTTCTTGACTTTGGCATAGAAAAAACGTAACGTAACCACATATCTTAAAATCTTAACCTACGTTTCAATGAGGATCTAATGATTCATGGTGATCACGGGTATGCCTCTTTCGGGCTCTCGTGAATTACCCAAAGGTTAAACTAGCAAGATCGTCATATTGGTCCAATCATTCGCATCCATGGCAGATTTGATCGTTTCCCTTCTATTGCTCAATTTCCTCATAATCATAATAAAATTGAGACGACTTTATTTTTTATTTCAAGCAATTCCATTAATGTTTTCTCACTTCATTTATTATTATTTTACTGAAAAAATATATTACAACTAATTTCAAACTAATATTGTACTCTTCTATTTTACCACATCATTTCATAGCAATCTTCCCCCGTATTCAATTTGGTCAATCTCGAATCAACAACGAATGCACAGGCATTGTTGTACTTTCATGTAAAGTAAGAAAATTTTTCTACAGTGAGTGGTCTTCATGAAAATCACACAAACATGGGACGTAGTAAAGTCCGCACGAGGTCTAGCTTTACAAATATATTTTTTCATATTTTATAATTATTACGTAAATGAAAATGATGTATATTTTTAATACAGCCTCCTCTCATTTCCGGGAAATATTGTATTTGTTTTTTTGTGTAGCTTCCTTCATTCCTGTTTTGTTGACGTGTGAACTATAATGACAGAATTTCTTATTTTCCAACCTCGTGGAAGCATCCAGAATATTCGTCCCAGCCCTACAATAATTATATAATCTAAAAAAATAATTACTCTCATTAGGCAAGACATTCCAATACACCAACACCTCAACTCCAGTTTAAAAGAAAACTAGTTTTCAGCTACATTTCTGAATTATATCATCCGTACGGAACGGGTATCCACATCGATTTCGAAGAAGATAAAGGTCGTTTAATATCGAACAACAATTAATATGACGTATATACCGTTTAACTACACTTCACATTTTGCATTGTTAAATCCATACTTACGCGAGAATTGATAGCAAATAATTAGTAAATTTCAAATACCGATTTCTCAATACATCTCAATTAGTGTAAAGACATCTTATTTATTAATGTTTTTACGTCTTATTTATGGAGTGTTGAGGTTGAACATGATGATTTTATAACTTACCAGTTATTCGTACTTCCAGAGTCAAGCACTCGATACTCAGCTGTCACTTTTTATTACTTACTTCCTTTATTGTACATCTAGAAATCCACAATCAACATAATTTTTCAAATTCAAGGAATAAAAATTAAACACAACTATTATAAATGTAAAAAAAAACTTCCTAAAACAAACTTTTATTAGCTTTTAATATCTAAATATATTTTATTATTCACATGTTTTTCCTTTTATTTCATTCAATTGACTCACTTCGTTCGCTGGGGGTACCAGACCCCCATTCAGGGCTACGTTCCAAGCAGGCTCCAAGATGGGGAATCTCTCAGACAACTATAAAGGCGAGTCACTATTATTAGTAATCCAATTATTTTCATATGGGACAGTATCGGGATACCGAACTAGTTTGCAACCACCATAACGTGCTGATTATAAATAACATTGAAATAGCGCACACATTTCAGTCAAGGGTTACATGTTGTTCAAATTTCTAATAAAGGATGAGTACATTAAACATCCTACAAGTATCTAACACAATTAAGTGCTTTTGATTTTACCATAATTATAATAATATTGTCCATTATTCGCATTGTGGAAGTATTGATCAGTAAAAAGAAAAAAAGTGTTCAAGATGTTGAGAAACTGAACTTATATTATATTCTTCGAAACTAAATGTTTTTTTAAAACCTGGAAGTTGATTTTGCATTACAAGGTGCGCAAATTTTAGGTCATCCGTTTGGGAATCGTAGAGTCCATGACGCAATATCAACTTGTGGTAAACATCAGTTGGAATCGCGAATCCGACGTCGTATATCATCGTGTAACTGTAAGAAAGAGTACACAAGAAACTTATCAGAATTAATTCAGAAAATTTAGAATTCTCTGAAAACTTATTTGGATGATTATAAAATTTATCTTCGGGTGTAAACTTTATTTCAGAGATAAATTTTCACAAAGAATAAGTAATTTTCACAAAGAAGAAAGATCATTCATAAACCACGTCCCACGATCTTTAAGGATTTTCACGAACACAATAGTTCTTTGAAGAAAAAAAAAACATGTGAACATTCGAACACCATTTTATCACACATGTTTTTCTGACGATATTATCGCAGTATAACTCTTACGCTCCTTTTCCTATGAACTGATATGTCCCAATTTTATTCGGAAATATAAACAAGAGTGAGACATGAGTTTCCAGATTGTTTTATCCCTCATTTCAATTACATCACTACTTTCAAGCGCTTGCAAAGGCGTCATAGAAAACCAATGGAATGGCGATTACCTATTTGAGTCACCAAGGTTCAATTCAGGGAAATTTTTCTCGTCAAATTAATCCATTCACTTCCCAGCAAGGTAGTTGATAGGAAACTACAATGGCAAATGGGAATATCCGACTTTGCGTGACACACTTCGTTCGACATTGTGCTAGGACCAGAGTGATCCTATCATTAGCAACGCAACAGCCAGCATTGCTTCTGACCTCATTGATGTGCACAAAAGCTTGTCACTATCATGGTTATTGCTGTTTTCGTAAAGGTAGATCGCCCTGGAAATATAATATATATTTTAACTATCTATTCTTGAGCATCAAAATATGTAGGAAAACCCGTCTCTTGGTTTTTGTTCCAAAATGTTTAATTTAAAGTTGAAATAAAAAATTTCTGTGGGACGGTGAGTCATTGTTGGCCATATTCCGGCCCGACGAGTGGTTCGGGAGGGTGAGTTGAGTTCCCAGAAGCCCCTTAATCCTCTGGGTATAAGTCTGAGCGGAAGGACTATAATAATGTTCAACAAAACTGAAGTTCAACAAAAACTATTCGTTTTCTAAGGGACATAAATACTACATGAGTTTATTTCTAGCGAGAGCTCGTTCATCTTCATGCCGTCTGGAATGTTTCTGGACAGTATTGGAGTCTAAGCATCACTGCTCGTAACATGAAAACACAAATGGACAGTAAATAATATATCTTATTGTCTTAATCATATCAACCTGCAATATTCAAAGGAAATCAACAGATACTTGAGTAACGAAGTAGTGTGGAAACATGTATAAATGAGATTCTTTGGATTTTTGCATCCTTCTGTATTAGTTCACTATACAAATCTCTACAATTTACTAGGTTTTGGTACGAAAGAGTGAAATTGTGTGAAAGAGGCTGTACGCTATTTTCAAATCGAAATATATTATTTCGTAATAAATAATGATTTCCTAATAAATACGAATGTTTATGGTTTATTTTGTGTGCTTCGTACTTTTTCTATATATCTACTATTCTTTCCAAAGAACTTTGTAAAATTGTGAGAAATGGCAGAGAAGTGACCAGTTCAAACTCCCAGGCGTCGAAGAATGTTCGATTAGACTTAACTGAATAGAATTATGAGTCGGAAATACTAAAAAAATGGAGTGATTTTTTTTTAGTTTTTGTTGTTTTAACGAAAACCCATCACATAGCGTGATTTGCTGATTTTACGCATCGTGGAATTAGTTAAGTGCACGACACAAAAAGAGATCTTGAATTTGATGTTGAAATGAAAATAAAAAAATTTACGTAGATAATAGCCCTTAAATCGATGTCANAAACCCATCACATAGCGTGATTTGCTGATTTTACGCATCGTGGAATTAGTTAAGTGCACGACACAAAAAGAGATCTTGAATTTGATGTCGAAATGAAAATAAAAAAAATTTACGTAGATAATAGCCCTTAAATCGATGTCGCATAAAATATAGAGGAATGGATAAATGTCTGAAATTCCCTTTCGTACGAAGAGTATAACAACATAACCCAGTGATTCGGCGCAAATGAGTCGTTATACCAAGGGAACGACAAACAACATAGAAGACGGTGAAACAGTTCCACTACAAAACTTAAAGTTGGGCATACACGGTCACGCCATTCTTTCAAATAGAAGGATGCCACGCCTCAATCGCATCGGGGGTGCGGAACGCGAAATGGATGTACTGGCGTGACGGG
Source organism: Laupala kohalensis (assembly GCA_002313205.1). NCBI lineage: Eukaryota > Metazoa > Arthropoda > Insecta > Orthoptera > Trigonidiidae > Laupala > Laupala kohalensis. Next base: position 16,821 of record NNCF01129942.1, on the reverse strand, counting down.
TTCATTTGGATGTTCGACTTGGATTGCGTCCACGCTATCAACTACGCCACAACTGTTGCCGTGCTTCGTTCCACCTTTGTTTGTGTTTTGATTCGCGGAATCCGTGCGCGAAAGAGTTTGAATATTCTTGCGGTACATTTTTTCCGCTATGATACTTCGTAAAAAAATAATAAGATACATATTCAAAACAAGCTATGATTTTCATAGTTATATAATCTCTAGTGAAGTTTCATTCAGAATAAAACATGTTTTAATTCTTTGCACAACATAGATGTTGTAACATAGTTCTTTTTTTCAGTGAATCCATAAAATATTATTTATGAATGAAAATTGCCAGGACTGAATCAACAGTTTAAGAAAACCAGGCAACACTGAGAATCGACGCAGGACCAACATGTACAACACTGCAGCACTCCAAGTGCAGAAACTACGCTGCGCAGAACTAGCTAAACGTGCGAAGACAGAAGGTTAGTTTTAGCGTTTAGCAATCATAAATAGATAACCCGCAGTTTCATAAATCCTAAAAATAAAATTAAAAAATTAAAATAATATTTATTAGTAGGCAAATATTCCGTAAAATTATAGTTCCTTTCTTGCATGACCGGACGGAGAAAATCACATATATGAAGTATCCTACTTCAGAATGTTAGATGTGTCAGCCATTTCCTATTATTTCACTTTCCTTTCCGAAATAACAATATTTAGAAATTACATCAAGAAAAGGAGCTACTCGAATCATTTATTTGAAAAAGACGTTACTTGACCAGTTGAGTCCTAACAATTCACAGCTCTGGCGCGTCTGACCATGCTTGTACAAACAATATTCGTAGAGTGGAGACGTGTCACGTGATGCTCCATTGTGCATCATCACACATTATTCATAACCGTTTAATGCTAAATATGAAACCGAGCGAAACTTACGAGCAACTAGCAGATGAGGGGAAGCAGTACCTGCCAAATTATCTAAGTAAATACAGAAGTCTTGCTAAATGAAAGTACACGTTCATACAATCGTGCAGAATGTTAATTTCATTCAATTTGCTAGTAGTATCTTCCATGCTCTAAGTCAATACAAATTGAAGATTGAAATTTACAATTTTTTCGAATCATTTTCTCTAGTATTATGAATATGTTTGAATACTCTACGCTGATCTGCCCCAAAACATATACCGAAAGAGAATAAGCAATTCGCAAATTTAAAATGTTTATTGTATATTATCTTTAACGAGCAAAAAAAACACAACTAATATTCATTCTAATGGTACATTTGAATATTCGTTTATTGAAAATTAATAAATAAGATATAGGAACATTAAATGTCAACTCTACAGGAAGATAAAAATTCACACCACAGCATACCTATTTGTTTCAGAATACAAATCATGTTCCAATTCATTTTAGGTTTTCTTAAAAAATTAAATTGTATTTCATGTCCGTCTGGTATCAGGAATGCTCCACGGCATTACTACTTGCAAAATTCTAATCTATCACAAAATTTGGGAAAACAATAATAACGCCATTGACCTCAAAAAGCAAAAATGTCATCTCCACAATTTAAACACATGCGCCTGTTCAACGTATATAATTTTTCAGTCTCAGTTGACTGACTTAATAGTTATTTGGCATTTACCTCATCCAAATTGTCCACATGTTAACGTTCTGAAAAGGATTAAACAAAATTTCAATTCCTTTCAACGGATATTTAGGTGATCCTTTGTTCTATTCTACTTAATTTTTTGTGTATATATAAATCAATTCATAACTATTGAATTTATAATCAGTTTTACACTTAATATAAGTTTCTGCATTTTCTTATAATTTCCAGCTTTCATCTGCCCTTTTTTAATTTCATATTCTTTGGCCATTTAACTTAGCCACATTGCCTCCAACATTGTCATTGCAAGGTTTCTTGTTCAGAAGTCTGCTGTCCTTTTTTTTAAAATATATCCTCCTTCTTCAAAATATCTCTAATATCTCATCCGTCTTCTTATAAATCTTGCGCTCATGGATGATGAATGTTACCTGTTAGCAGGGCGGCTATCAGAAGAGACTCATTGCAACGTCATATGGGATGGCCTTCTCTGTTGGAATGTGACAAAAGCTAATGAAGAACCCCACCAGCCATGTCCTGCTTACGTCACTGGCTTTCGGACGGAGGTAACAACTTTCATCCCCCTTTAAGATTTGCATTAAACTATTGTTCAACGCTATAGTGTCCTAGAGCTTCACATAAATAACTCGATGGATACAAAATTACAACATATAATCAAATATATGTCCATTAACAACCATGTTGGCTTCGCAAGGATTGGCGAGTGTGCTCTAACTGGAGTTTCGCGAAGTCCCGCGACATCGGTGCGAGAGTTGAATCGCTGCTAATCAGCTGAAGTTTGAACATTTTCTGTGAAGAGCTCACTATAATATAAATATAATTCAAAGTCCATAAAAGGTCGTAAGTTTTTAATTATTTATTTCATTAGATTCTATGAACGTTAATGAACTGTTCCTATTAATGTGCTCTATCAACCCACCACTTATTTACGCGGAGTTCTGGAACATTCTGAATATGTAATGAATTCAATTGTTACATGCAGCAAAATAGATACCAATAATTCCTAGCTCCCGTATTCTATTTCTCACACCCCGTGTAGCACGCTGATATTATGGGTTGCATTTTTCATGGATTCAGGGGTAGGCAAACAAACGAGAACACACTTCACATTCTTAAATAAGAAATTTCGCCACCCAATAAAATTGTTACGGAAGTTCCTGAGACAATTGACCATTACCGTAGAAAAATGTATATCATTTTCGCAATTTTTTCTATCCTTAAAGTCGTATATTTTTGTGATATTAACTCGAAAATTTAGTTGTCTCCAACCCTAAAGAAAAAGTCAACTGTAATTATAAAAATAAATACGTTTAAATTACTCCCTATAACAAAATAGCAGCACTAGCCGGCGTTGCCAGGGATTTGAAAAGAAAATTAAAACAATATTTGCTGGACATTCAAAATTTTTAAACAATTCGCGAATAAAACGCACATACAAAAAAATGACAACATTCAAAGAACAATTCGTACTGAGAATTGATATGTTTTACCCTACAGTGGGTATTATAACATCTTTCAACGGGTCTGGATTTTTTAGTTCATTTTATAAAATATTTTAAAGTTATTTTTCTACTTTCGTGTTATTAAATTAAGTACCACGAAGAAAACCTGCAAATATACAGAAAGTTTTCAGTTTCATGTTAATATGTACGAAATTGCGAATTACTTTTATGAGTTGAAGTTCACAGGAGGAATGTTCACTTTACACAGAATGCTGAATAAACAAAGCGCGTAGTTAAGACCTATGAATTCCTTCGTTTTCGTTTCACTTCTACGTCATGTACTTGAAAACAATGTTGTTCAGGTATTTTGCAATATTTTCCTTTTACTATTAGGTCACATAGATTATTCGTTCAGTGAATCACGTGACGCAATCGAACTCCAGCTGACACATCAGGAAGCTTCGTAGTCAAAAGGTTATAGGAGGTCACATTAAGGTTATAGGAGTAGTAATGGTATACGTGTGTANTTGTACGTATGAGTGTGTGTCTGTATCTGTTTGTGAGTGAAAATGTGTTTTTGTACGTATGTGAATAGACACATTGGCCTAATTTAATTTTTTGATTTCTTAGGTGTATTATCCTTTTCGCTTATTGTGTACTAATTTTCTAAACATTTTATTCCGTGTGTGTGTATTTTATAGATATTTGGGCGAAGATTTTTTTAAATTTCACATTATCGTTTTATGTATATTCTTATTATGTCTGTTATGTTTTCCATCTGCCACCGAGCATTGCTCATTAGATTAATAAATAATAATAATAATTATTATAAAAGTCATGGGGTAAAAATTTGCATCTACTGATTAGCAGTCAGTTTTGATTGTTTTTCTGCTCTTGTAATTCATCAATATTAACCATACTTTATTTTTCTGTTGTAATAGTAGTTAAGAATAGGCCTTTGACATTTCAAATAATTTCGTCTATTACTTTTTCCGATTTCCATGCAACCGACATTCCTAATAATTCCCTTTTGTTAGTATAGATTGATAATGTATTTCAGATTGTGTGATAGCAAACATTCCTCCATAATTCGTGGTATGTATGCAATAATAGAAAATGAGGAAAATTATTTTTTTGTGGTACGAGACATATTGTTTAATTCTGAAACATGCTATTGAAATAAAGTACAAATATATTTCAAGGCTAGAATGAACTTCAAATAATTGTTTAATCGACTTCTATTAATTAATAAATAGAAGAAAAGGTAAAATGTGAACTTAAGCATACAAACTTGTTATATGAACATTTCACCATCACGTATAAAACCAACGTTGTTGAATGTATACACTTAAATGTGTAACATAAATTTTTAATTAGTTTTTAAATTTGTTTAAATATGTTTAAGTTTATATGGTTAATTCCATTGATTTTTTTGCTCAATACATAAAAAATATTGTCAAAAAAAATAATTTGAAACTGCCTATGACGTGGGGCAGTAAACTAATGTTCTCTCCGTGAGAGAGCAAAGGATCATCCCATCAATTCCGACCAAGGGCACCAGGGCAGTGCAGCACATAATAATACGTCTAAAAGAAGCTACTTAAGAAATACGTGCTGTTATCTATTCATTATTTCTAAATTAAATTTGTTTTTTCCAAATTAAATCGTAGCGATTAAAATCTGTAAAAAAATTAGATAAATAATAACAAAAATGATTACGTCATTTCCGTTTATACAAAAATCCACCTGAGGCTGACGGAAAAGCGAAAAAATTGGGCGAGGCTGGGACTTCAGAAATAATGTACATAATCCTGCCAATGTTGCATACAGATATGAATAAACTATTATGAACAATAAGAAACGAAACTGCATATGTATTGGTGAAGTATTAATACAATAAACTAGTTTCCGTAAGAAGGTCGCATTTCACCCTTTCTTTTCTCCTCTAAGACCTTGTTTCTCTATTCTCGTATTTTACACGACAAACTGCGAGTTGAACGAATTTCTTTATGTGCAGGAGATGGCGAGCAAATTGTGTCTGGAAGACGGAACATGGTTTCTCGGTCCACTCGGCACACCCTGGACCAATTTCTCTCTTTGTGACGGACCTACAGCAGCGCCTCCACCCACATTGACACCTGAACAGTTTGCTGCCACCGAGCTCTTCGCGGTAAATTCACTCGTTGTTCTTTTTTGTAGTTGGCAATCCTAGGATTAGTTCGCATTGCTTCGTCAAGATGTTCGATCATCAGCAAGTCTCTTTTAATCTAAGTACGATCTGCATCCCTATCTTCCATTATTTGGATTACGTATTCAAATCTAGATCTTCCTCTGTAATATGTCTCCACGAAGCCAGCTAATATGAAATTCACTTATTCCTGGTTACTCAAAATATGACATATTCAAATACATCTTCTCTGCTTAATTTTACTCCTTAAATTACTTTTACATATAATTCTTCTCCCTGTCCGTGAAATTCTCAATATTTTTCCATAGCACCATGTTTTGAAGTCTCCATATTTTCGTTTTAAATTTTCGAAGCGTCCATATTTTACTTCCACAATTCAATTTTTACTTTTCAATTTCATTTTCTTTGGTCATTTAACTCCAACCTTGTCATGGCTAGTTTTCTTGTTCAGATATTTACTGTCCAATTTTTTATGTATCCTCCCTGTTCAAAATATCTCTAATTAGTCTATTTCTGTGACATATTCTTCACATTTCTCATATCTTTCCTGGCTTATAATTAATTCATTTTCCCGTGTCATATTCCTGATTCCTCTTTCTTTCAAATACATCCAGAAAACATGTCTTACTGTCTATTCTCCTTTCCCGCACTTGCGCTCCGCGGTTTCTGCCCTTCCCATTCTTTTCATATATGCTTTGAAATTACCATGTTGTGTGAAAAACTCCATTACAAACGGGTTCATTATACAATGTACGATTATTTTCTGCGAAAATCACATCCGGGATATATCCATGTGTAATTCGTCCATTCTTACTCTTCTCCCACCTTGTCTGCCATCCTTTTAATAATTCTGTCTTAATCATTTAATTTTTTTTCTTTTCCCATCCCCTCTAATTGCGTTCCATTTATAACTACCGACTCTCCCTTTCTTCCTCAAATGTATTTTATATATGTGCAGATCTATTGGTATTACCCCGTTCAGTATTTCTAGGGCATTCGTTGATATTGTGCGATAGCCTCCTGTCATACATCTTATACATAATCTTTGCACCTGTCGCAGCGTCTTTTCATACTTTGCAAATACTAGCTTATGACGCTACTGCCGTATACTAATATATTGCTCCTTTATATAATATCACCACTCCTGTATTATCTGTATTAAATTGTGTCACTCCCTCTCTGATTAAACTATAAAATACTTCTCTCACTTTTTCTGCGACAAATTCGAAATGTTTCGTCCACAATAACTTATCATCCACTATTATGCTTAATTACCCGTGTGAATGTACTATCTGTATTTTCTTGTCTTTCAGTTTTATTATGGGATCTCTACTGTTTTGTTTTGACAGGCCAAACCACAATCCTTTTGTCTTTGTCCTTGATATAGAAATTCCTATTTCCTCACTGAATTTAACTATTTTAACTAGTTTAACTTCCACTGAGTAGAACACTCCAAACAAAAGTCATGAGTAATTTCCCTACTAATTCCTTTTCATTTTAACTGACACGAGGGAATGACTCCTCGCCATTGACTCCTCTTTATATTCCAGCTCCATGTATTGAAATAAGAAAATTATTACAATGGTTTATAAATAGAAATAATTTCAGAAAATGACCAATCGAGTTTAGATCTCCAAGTTTCTCAGTGTTGTAGTTAACAAGTCTTGTTTACATGACCTATCTCGTTACCTCGACAACTTTTATGTACAGAAGTCTCGATTCATAAGTCAATGTTCAGGATTTTCATATTACGTGCGTGATAATATTTGCTCAAGTTATTAATAGAGTTTATTAACACCTTGCATTCCCTTCCCGCCATTAAAATGATTTTATTGCGATTGTATAAAATAGAAATTGTGTGCATTATTCATAGTTCTTTTCAGTAGGTCGAGCTCAAAATTATACCTCAAAAGGATTAATGCGAAGTTTTGTTACACAATGAAAGTGAACTGTTTTGAAAAGGGGAAATGAACGACACTGTGATTAGGGTGTACGCAGTCAGAGGAGGAGGTTCCGGGTTCATAATCCAGTTCGCCTCCGTTTTCACCGAGCCTAATATACTGCCTTTTCTCTGGACCAATTTTTTTTAAACGAACTAAGGAGTGAAAGTAAAGGAGTGGTTTGTAGGGCGATACCTCCTACGTTGATGGAAAACCTAAACCAAGTACCGTGAACGCACGCACACCCTCCTGAACCGTTTTGGAATGTCTGAAACGAATTATCCTTCAAAGGGAGAAATGGGGTGGAGGGGTGCTCTTCAGATGTTTGTGAGTTTTTCATCTCAGTATCAAGAGTGGACATTATTCGGTCTGTACACACGAGACTAGCTCTCTCGAACAATATCTGTGATATTTATGCTCGCCTTTTCGTGAAGTTTAATTCCCCCCTCACTCTACCGGAGTTTCAGCGTGAAAAGGGTGGCGCAGAAACCTCCCAAATAAAGATTGTCTATAAAGCACATGGGAGCAGCCTCACCGTAAATATCACGATTATACGCTTCAAAATACACAAAGGAGATGTTGGGTTGACGGCAGTGTACCGCTGATTTTGTCTATACATATATATTTGAGTCTATACATATATATTTGAAACAAGTATGATGCAAATTAACAATTGAACAGAGTAATATTTAATTTTTAAAATCAACGTTAAGGTTTTCAACTAATAAAACTTGAATTATTGTAACTTATTAACGCACTTTTGTTAAATTACATACTTGTACCATCATTTTTCTAATTTATAAGTATGAACTTTGTGTTTGTGTGAGGGTGCGTTTGTGAAATGAAACTTTATAATGTAATTTACCTTTCGATACTTTCCTTCCAGACCATCAATAAAATCTCAAAAATGAGTTCGCGGTAATATAAATAAACCATCTTTTACATAACTAGTGACGAGATTTTTTAATTTCCATTCATACTTCATTGTGTATGAATACAGAAGTTCTAGAAGTGTCACTTGCACCACTACTTTTCTAAACCCTTGAATTGTAATGTTTATATATGCTTAACTTGGAGAAGATTTCTTCCCTATCTGTGAGTTTTACATAACCTATAATTACCAAGTGATGAATCAGTGTCAAAGATAGAGTAGAACAAACATACTGATGAATTAAAGTAAATGTTTCTGAAATCAAGTAAATAGGACAAATCAATAGGCGAGTCTCAAAACAAAGGGATTCAGACAATGGGAAGATAATGAGATAAATTGATGAGTACCTTCAAAACCTAGTTAACTCTGATTTCTGATGTACTTTTATCATATGAGAATGAATATCTTTAGAAGTTTTCATTTATCTCACTGAGTGCAAATTTGGTATCCAATTTCAGAGTGAAGTTCCTCCTAAAAGGATACATGATTATCCAATGTAGCAGGAATCGAAATTTAAGTGCCATTTTTTTCTTACCCCTTTTTTTATACTCCACTCAAAAATCAACCCTCCAATTCCGCAAAACTAATTACAGCCATTTTGAGAGTCAATGAATGTAATATCTTTAAAGTAATTTGAAAATACCATGTAAAACTCCACAAATCTAAAAACAAAAAACCTCAAATCCCTGGGAAAACTATTTAGAAGAAAAAAATCAATAGACGTTAAAAAAGATAAAAAAATTAAGTACATAATATATGATACTTAATCCTGTGTTCACTCCGAGTTCAATTCCTGACGGGGCAAAAAATTTAACGCTTTTGAAATTAATGTCCCAGTTCATATAGCTGTGACCACTGAAAAGCGAATTCTCCTTCTATCCACTTCCTACTGCTCCTAGTATCTCTAACTCTAATTATTACTTACTATTCCCACTAACAACCCCACGTGGGACAAGTTGTTGGAAAACCCAGCTAACCGACCCACCTACTAACAATAGCCCTACCAAACTCACGAAAAAAATACCTGAGCAGGGATAGCTAATGTGTTGGCTGCCAGCGAGACAGACAACACATGAGCTCGTAGACTAACATCCGTCTGTTATAACGCGACGTTATAATATCGTCCTTCTGTACACAGCGTACAGCATTAGCTCTCACAGCTTAAGTAGTTATTCTCCAAAATAAGAAAAGGGAACCTATGGAAGAGAATGTTGTCAACCAGTAAGCATGTAATATTGATTCGACGTGAGTCGACGTCGACTCATCTGCATGCTCTCTTCTCGATTACGAATTTCTTCACGATATTCATTTTTATTACAACTCCATGGTCTTACCTCGTTTAATCACAGGCGTACAACAAACGTTCCTTTTTTTCGACGTCCGTCTTCAGGTATCCGACAACGCCAATATTCGATCCACAGTTCATTCCCTCTGAAGGCACGAACGCTGCCACTGGGCTACTGCAGAATATTTTTTTATTCTCTTGTGTTATGCTGTCTAAGAGTTGGCACCATAGTAGTGGTACCATGAATAGTAAATAAGTAAAATAGTAATCATCTCTAAAATCTTGAAAAATATATATTTAAATACCAAGAAAATAGTTTGAATTACTTTATTTTGAATATACTTGAAATTTATTCTTATTAGATTAATACATTTGAAAAAATCATTATTTAAAATAATAATTATGTATTCGCCAACATTAACCTTCAGAAATTCAAAATATTATCAGCGTACGGCTGCTCGACGTCGAGAAAACACTGTAAATTTTCGTCGTCTAGACTTCAAGTTTCGGGCTACGCAACGTCGGGATGGCGTCGTTTGTTCGTTGTAATGAATCATTTTGTTCAAGTAAACAATTCATCGTGGCTAAAGCCATGGTCGATTTGACTTTTGCTCAGGCTGCACCGCCTCAGTCAAGACTCAACGAATCGAATAAATAGTAGGCAGCGCAGCCGAGTGTCATTTATTGGCAACTACGAACGAGATCGGTGGCGAGAAATATACAACAGTTCTTGTAGCTAAGTCAGATTTTAGAGTGGGGCTGAGCTGTTGCGCGCAAAACCCAAAAGCTATAGCTGTTGACTTTCTTCCTCGCAGACAAAACAGCGTTAGCTTCCGCAGTGATTGAAATTTGTTCTCTTCCAGGCGAAAACTCTTTTAGGGCAGCTACAGCGAAAGCTGTGGTAGCTAATGGTGCTGTCTGTCCGCAAGACAGCCAACGCCTGAGCTTTTACAGCTAACTTTAGGCTGAGCTATCCAAGTTTGTTTTTTTCGTGCACCTCCTCTTCCTAACACTCCATGTAGATAAGCTTCAATAGCACGCTACATTTTCCGTTTACAAATTCCGCAACATAAAAAAATTCAGTTGTGTTGAGTACAAATTTTGACCTTGTTTTACGTAACATACAAATGTAAACAATTTGAGAACTAATGCAATATAAACACTATGCAACACCTCTCCCAATTCCAATTGAGGGGTTCCACTTTCTTTAAAATGAAGATTTATGAAAATATGACGATTTGCCATTTACGTGATCAACCTCTTTTCCAAGCCATTTCAAGCTTTATAATAGCAATTTTTGGTTTTCTACATATTTCTGCAAAAGATCATGATACATATGTTCAAAGGTTAAATTTCAAATAGTCTATTTTAAAACTTTCGTATTTTCAAAAATTTATCCATGCAATTCATCATAAAAAATTTACTTCCAATTCACAGGAACTATCGAAACTGTGAGAGTTGTAAAAAAATTAAAAGGATTTGTTTTAACACCCTTTTCTATTGGCCTCACAGATTAATAGGATTTCTTTTCTATTGGCCTCACAGATGCCATGAGCATTCCCGTCCGCCATGTAAATCTGAAATTTATTCCTAATCAGTTGAGTCGCAACGACAAAAGCCAGGAAAAAATGGCGACAAATCGGAAGTCGAATCCGGGACCGCTTACTCTGACTGCAAATATACTGCCCTCGGCACCACTGGTTTTTTTCGACAAAAGTCCGTATACCACTTTCACTTGACGTGCTCCGGTAAGTGCGGAATACCGGAGCGATTAGCGACCGGAACCGGATTTCCATACTGGGATCACTTGAACTCAGATATGTTCCTGGGATCGAAGCACCCGTGCGCGCAAGGCAGTAGGTTCTGTATTCCAATCTTGTTCCGTCACTATTTCACCTGGTTTTGATGTTACAACCACTTCTCAACGAGAAGGTACTCCGAAGTTAAGACTGTCAATCATTTGAGTTGTTCAGACTGTAATCTGTACGATAGACATACACTAACCCAGACCAATGTCGAGTCTAAACACTCTTTCTCGAAGCATAATGTTCGATGAATTATCATTCTTTATTGGTAATTTAAAGAAATTTTTATGGTTCTATGCATTGTTGTGTTGCAGCGATGGATGCCAGTGTTGAAGCGAATGGCGCAAGTTGGATACACTGCTTCGTTCGTCACATTGTTAGCAGCGCTGTGCGTGCTCTCTGCTGTCAAGTAAGAAAAACAATGTACTGAACTATTTTTATTGTAAGGAGTGTGCTGAAATGTTAAATCCTCCTCTGCCTTAGGACCCCTGATCGGAATTGATGGGATGGTCCCTTCCTTGCTNCTCTGCCTTAGGGTCCTTGATCGGAATTGATGGGATGGTCCCTTGCTTGCTTCCGGAGAGTAAATTAATTTATTGTCCTCCACGTGGTTTTATGCAGTTCGTAACTGCTTTTTTTATAATTAATTTGATTGAATTTGATTTGATTCATTGAAAGCTACCCAACAAGACAAAAATCTTATTTCAAACAGTCCTTTGCCAAGGATAATTTCTGTGTGTGGGGTTCGAAGTATCTACCTCGCGTATCGGTACCGAATACTCACATGTGGGGCTTTCCAGTCACAACCAGAAAAATTGACTGTAGCCAACTCTTGGCTGACAGGAGTCAACTTCGCTCAGAAACGCGAATGGAATGCAAAAGTAGTGCAGAAGTCGACTTCTGGGTTCGCGCATGCGCGTTGGGTGACTGAAAGTGAGGTAAACGGTCACAAAATGCTAAATATACAATGAATTACTTGGCGATTCTTTTAATTCGAATCTTCTGACTGGACTCAACTCTCATCCTCAGCCCAACGCGATTCTTCAGAGTCTTTGTGATACTATCGATTGTTCTGACTGCGCTCAACTTGACAAGTTGACTGCAGTCGACTAGTCAGCAGTTGGCGTGACTAGAAAGCCCCAAGGGTATCTCTGCCTTAGGGCCCTTGATCGGAATTGATGGGATGGTCCCTTGCTTGCTTCCTTCCGGAGAGTAAATTAGTTTTTTTCCCTCCACGTGGTCATACGCAGTTTATACTGTTTTTTGACAATAAATTTATTATTATCGGCACAACAGAATTGATACCCCTAAAGTATCGACATATAAGTATCGATACTACTCAGTACCGAATACTTCAGTAAAAGTATCATAAACAGTATTTTTATATGAATTCCTCGCATTGCAATAAACATATCCATATTTAGATACATAAACATTGAAATACATAAAAAATATTTTGGAACTGATTCAAAAGAATCAAAATAAAAGAATAATTTATGAAAAACTTACCACTACCGAAATTACTCAGTATAGGATTGGTATCGGCTGATAAGTATCTATCCGCATGACAGAATGATTTTAATAGAAACGATTGTTCATCACAGAGAACTTAATCAGATCCGTGTGTCAAAAATATTAAAATACTAATATTTTACGAGAAATCGNGAGAATTTTCGTATATAACTACAAATTTTGGCTACTCACTTTGTGTCAGGTTGGGTGTTTTTTTTTATATTTTCGATAAATTCTTGATTTGTACTCTTTATGTGTTTCAACAAATTTGTTGTATTTTTATGACTTTACGTTCTTGAAACACAGTCTGCATGTTGCTTCGTCCTTATTTAAATTGCCATAAAATTTCCTTACGGCACTCATTTAGTTAATTTATTAGTTAACTCATTACTTAGTTAATTCATTAACTTTACATTATCATTATTTCGCTTATTTATTTAATAACATGAAGTATACAATAAGCCTAAAATTTAATATAATTTGTTATTGTCGAAGTTTTCAGAAGCACGCTAATTAGATATTAACATTCTTAAAATTACTAAAATACACTACCCGTTTCCTTTAGGTTTTTTCTCTCGGAAACCAAGTCCGGCAGCACGGTTGTGCTCTTCTCTTGTCCAACTATTTTATTAACTGCTGAATTTATTTACCACGTGGACTGAGTGGGTGACTACATCTGTCTATTCGTATGTCACCGGATAGCTGTTGAACTCCAGGGTCCCCGCATCACATGACATTCTGTACATGTTCTCTTTAGGAAAGGATCTGTTGCGACAGTTACGATGGTGCTTCGGCAGCACGTCTCAGACATAGATCTGGTGTGTATTTCTGCGTACGTGTGGTTATTGTGTGTAGAAACGAAACCTCATTTTATGTGCATCACCGTCAACTTTACTCGTGAGCTGGAATTTTTTATTTCCATTTTTGTTTTAGAATTTTTTTAAACATATAGCGCAAAATATCGGGTATCGAAAACAAAAGTATCGATACGTACTCGATACCACGACACTGAGTATCGAGTATTCAGTATCGAAACCTAAAATATCGATACTTACTCGGTATCGATACTTTCGTTCGAACCCTATCTGTGTATGGTTGTAGAGATGTTCTTCTCTAATTATAGACCTGGTCCAGTGGTGAAAGGACGCCAGCGTACGTAGTAGACCATTGATATGTAGGAGAGCACCCTACCCGCTTCGCGTCCCCAGTTCAACATCTTTTCTTCCTCTCTTACATTCGCAGAACTACTTACGTCAATTCCCCACAGAAAAACCGAATTATAGCAGCTAGTATGATGTCTCCATTAAATGAAAAGTTTCCCACTCGTGAAGGAGTATTTGAAACGATACCAACACTTTGCAATTTAAGTGTTTTAACATTAAAAACTTTCATGAATTTACTACAATAGCACTGTTGTGNATTTTCATATGGTACTCACCAATCATGTGATAAAGTGAATTATTCACTTATAAAAAATAGAAATACTTTTCGTTAGCACGTACAGTATCTACCGAGAGTTTCTGACATTAACCTCAGTAAACCGATTTCTAACAAAATGCTTCCGAACTGGATGAAATATTCTATTGAGTAAAGTGTTTCTAAGCTCGTTTGTATTCATGACTTATTTATGATGTGGTAATAATAATAAATAATTGTCAAAACGCAGTTACAAACTGCATATGATCATGTGAGGGACAACAAACTAATTTGCCCTCCGGAAGCAAGCAAGGGACCATCCCATCAATTCCGATAAAGAGTCCTAAGGCAGAGGCGGATTTAACATTTCAGCACTCACCTAAGATAAGAATAAAAATAGTTCGGTACATGTTATAATATTAACAGAATATCAATAAATTTGCGTTTATTAAAACACAAAAGAGTTAATTCAGGATTACGTATTATTATCGAACTATAGATTATTCGGAAAATATAGTTTATAAATCGTAACTATCAAAATAACACTAAATTCGAGATTAATTATTTCAGTAGACGACGTCAATAGATGTCTGTATAAAAAGTCCGCTTCTATCCGAAGGAAAATCGGAAAAAAGCCCGGCTCCGGATGCGTTATACGGTTGAAAGTATTTCACCACATCTCAGTTATTTGATATTCCATTCTTCCGCAGACGACTACGTTGTCCTCGCAACTCCCTGCATCAACACTTATTCGTCAGTTTCTTGCTACGAGCGCTGGTGACGTTGCTGAAGGATGCTCTGTTCGTGCAGGGCCTGGGTCCCCCTGGAGATGTACTAATGGCGGATGATGGAGACGTATTCTTCAACAAGGGCTCGGTGAGTATCCTCTATAAACTATTAAACAAATACATACATTTATTGTAAAATGTGGAGACAATGCGTTAATCTCCGAAAAAGATCTTAAACATTTTCGACCAATTTCTGTACGTTTCTTACAGATAATGTATAATTGGAATGTGTTATCCCTTTTTTGCGTAATAAATTTTCACTGTACCTCGAAAACGGTGCCATGTACGGAAATGCTGTTTACTAAGAAATTAGTGTACAATAAAAA
>NNCF01129940.1:361433-380241 GCA_002313205.1 Laupala kohalensis | reverse complement strand
GGTAGAGGCGGATTTCTTATACAGGTTCTCTAGGCTTTGTCTAGGGGCGTGTTTATTGTAACAATAAATCGTGAATTTAGTGTTTTTTCAACTCTTATGATTTTTAAACACTATACTCAGAATAATCTATAGTTCGATAATAACTTGTACATGTAAATTTACAAACATATTTGCGTTAAATTACAAACATATTGACATTATATATGTATTATAACTCGCAGCTAACTTTTTATCTTATCTAGGAACTTTTGCTGAAATTTTTGAATCCGCCTCTGTCTTAGGGCCCTTGATCGGAATTGATTGGTTGTCCCTTGCTTGCTTCCGGAGAGTAAATTAGTTTATTTTCCTTTACGTGGTCATACGCAGTTTGTACTGTTTTCTGTCAATAAATTTATTATTATTATACTCCATTCATCTTACAATTCTTCGGAAAACTCGGAATCAGTCATTTACGAATATATCATTTGCGATTTTAAAATTGTAGATAGTAGTTAATAAATGATGCTATTATATCACTGAGCTATTTTCAATGCCTATATGCATATATTATTTAATGGATTCATAACATTCATGTATATAGGAGTGTTACGTTAGATACGCAGTTTGTACTGTTTTTTGACAATAAATTTATTATTATTATTATCTGATTCACATCACACTTTATCCAGGCTTTGGTCAAGGTAGTTGTAATATTTATTGCATATACGCCCGTGTGAGAGGCGTGAGTTGGGTTTCGATGTTGAAATCTGAGACGGGA
This sequence comes from Laupala kohalensis, assembly GCA_002313205.1. Lineage (NCBI taxonomy): Eukaryota > Metazoa > Arthropoda > Insecta > Orthoptera > Trigonidiidae > Laupala > Laupala kohalensis. The sequence continues at coordinate 379,484 of NNCF01129940.1, read as the reverse complement.
GTTCTTTCCTTATTGTGCGTGAGCTTGCTCCGCTCTATACCCAAAGTGGAATATGAAAGCTGTGCCATTGCGCGTCAAGGTCCTCAACCTATGGAACGTTGGCCAGCCAATGAAACGCAAGTCATCTTTTGAGAGGGAAGTTTAAGGAATTGTAAAGATTTATGTAATATGCTTGACTATGTTGTACGGGTGAAGCGATGCCCTAATACTCCCGCTCCGAAAAATGTATATAATAATAATAGAAAATTTTATATGATAAGCTTGCACTGCGCATGCTCGGGACGGGCACACCTTGTCTTATTCCTCTATACCCTATACCCTTTGGCGCACGTACATACAGATAAGGGACTGGTGACAAATAACGCACATTTTAAGCTGGTGGCAGAAGGCACTGGTGGGAGTTTGACATACATTCAACAAAAATTACAGCCATTATAAAACAATTAGGTATAAGAATAAATGTTTCCTTTCTTGACATTAGAGGTAGAAAACAGTAAATATGTTTGCTGATACTGATAAAAGAGGTGTTGCTATGCTTTAAATAATTTTAATATTACATTTTTGAAATAAGTTAATAACTAAATTGTTTGTTTAATGTTCGAGCAACTAAAAATATAATTCTGGGTCATTTGAGATGTATTGACTCTGTGTAGAACTCTCATGAAAAATGCATACGCTAACCTCTATTATCGAAATCGGCAGAATGCACTAAAAAACGTCAGTTTTAACGTCATGGACAGTCTAAGGGTCAAGTGCCATAAAGATAAACTAGATTTGTTTACAGTGATGTTGAGACGGTCCATACTTTTAACTAATATGGCCGTCGGATCGGTTACATAATAATGACATGAATTAAATTGAGTTCTGTTTCTTGCTCTCAATTTTATTCATTCTTTGTTCCGCTTCTACGATCTTCATTTCTTAAACAAACTATACTCTTGTAATACCAGATCAAATTTACTACTTTTACACCACACATTTCATTTTTATAAGAATGAAATAATATTCTTAACTAAACGTTATTTCTCAAGAATAATTAGGAAGAATAAATTTGTATTTTATGATTCACAATCCTGCCTACCTTCATTGATTATGTAAGATGAATTTATGATATAATAATTGAAATAATACTCAGCGATGCATAATCTAGCGTGTTTTTCAATGGGAATAACATTTGGCTTCATCCCTATAATCAAACCATTACTTGTTAATGAAATCACTTGAAGTTTCTTTGTCTTCAAATAGATATTGACCGTCGAAATTACTATAAGAAAGATGGAATTTAAGGGTGCGAAGTGTATGAGAAAAAAAATAAAAGAGGAGAAAATTTGGAACAAATTCAAAAACTTTTTTTTCGACCTATATATCCCTCAAATAACTTTCTGTGATGTTCCAAAAATCTGTTGGTGTTGCATAGGAAAATTCATTTAAATGTCCTCAAATAATTTTTCAATTTTTCCCGGAAATTGGTAACACACGAAATAACTTTGTAATAAACAATCTTGCGTCACTCTTATTGAAGAAAACGCGAAGAAACATTTGAATCGGGAGGAAATTTATGTGACTACTATATTTTGTTAAAATCTTGATTGTAGATCGAATTTAAATGATTGCATAGTTTTAGAATCTTTAGAAAATCGAAAAAAACGATCTAGGCTCGTCAATTTATTCAAAGCGACAGAAATGAACTTGCATGGAAATATATAACGGAAAAATTGGAACATCATTCTCGGATAGGTCGAAAAATTCATATTTTAAAATTTAGAACTAGGAAACAAAAAACCGACGTTGCAAATTCTCATTTCTCGATACAACGATTAGAGACTGGAATTTAATGCCTGCATCGGTTGTGGAAAAGATTTCGAGCTCTGCATCTATTCACAGGATTATGCAAGTTCTGAAAAAAGGGGTGGGTTAGTGTAGATTTAAGATAGTGTTAGTGAAGTCATACGAGGGAAATGCGTGAGTTAAAAGGGAAGGAAGGGAAATGTGAAATGAAGTGCACTAAAGGTTTAAATCGAGTGTTCGGGTCATCGCCGTAAAAGGTGCCACGAGTAATTATTACTTTTTTAGTTTTTTCAGGGTCACGTATTTTATATATAATATTTTCATATTAGTTAAATCATTTATTTAACAATTTTTAATTTCAGTTCTCTGTAATATGTATGTTTTCGTATTTCATTTCTTTATATTGTATTGCATTTCCTTATATTTTGCCACCGGGTAAGATCTGCCCATTTGCAGTTAAATAAATATTATTATTATATCGTTAAACAAGACACTTGACGATATTTTCACATCGAGAGGAAAAATCGTCACAGAAGAACCTTTTTGACAGTTCATTGAATTTGAAATTATTCTTTTTTTACCTAATACAACTTAATTTTTACTTGATTATAAGTTATGATTTTTATCAAATGGCATAAAAATGGAAGTGGATAACTTTGGAGTTGACTAAGTGATGAAAGTAGTTCACAAAATACGGTCTTCTGAAATGGCGTAAGTTTTGGTCTCACACAAAATTTACTACAGAAATAATGTTTTCATTATTTAATTATTGGTAAAAAAAAAGTGCATATTTTTCGTATAAATAAAATTGATACCTGATAACTGCAGTATTGATTCTCACATGAAATGTTGACTGATTAGTCTTCTTAGTCATCAGGGACGGATTAAGGGGAGCCGGGGCCCATTTTCGTTTAAAAATTATGGTTCTACAACACAATTCTATAAATATTACCTTTAAACCAAATGCTTCAAATTTAAATAAAATGCTTTAAATAAAATAAATAATTAACAATCTGGTATAATAATAACAATAATTTATGAAAGTTATTAATATAGTATTATTAATTTTGTTAAACTGCTATTATTAATTTTATTAATCTTGTTATTAATAACAATAACAGTTATATTATTAATACCCATAACATATAATATTAATAAAAATTATATTACTAATAATAATAATAACAATTATCAATAATAACGGTTATTAATCTGGTAACACTTTTATAAAGTATGTCATTTATCAACTTGAATTTTATCTTGTAAGAGTTCAGGTTCAATGGGGGGACGGGGAGGGAGCTATTACTCCCTTAGCCCCATACAGAGCTATTACTCCCGTAGATCCTTCACTGTTGGGCATCCAACCTTTTCTACCAAGTGATGCCTGGTTGCTTAGGAGTCAAGATGCTAAATCCTCCTCACGTTGTCATATTTCCCCTATCAACTACGAAAAGTGAGAGGAATCGTTACGAATTATTAATGGAGGAGAAAGCAAGCTTCACTCATTTACTTATTAAACACACTTGTACTACTGAGACGAGAAAAAGGAAGCTGAAGCCATGACATTGCAACGGTTCAAGAAGATAAAACTCAAGATACAGACCAGAGGATTTAATTTTTGATTACGTATTGTTCTTAGATGGCGCGATATCACATAATTATTACATTTATCATTTCTTGTAGCGTCTCAAAATTAGCTTCAAGAGTGAATAAGTGACCGGAACCCGCTTCTATCGGTCTATTTTAAAAATATTTTTTAAATAAAATTTACATAATTATACACATAAATGAAGCAAAAATATGAAAATATAATGTACATCATTCTTTTATTATTACTATTACTATTATTATTAATCTTCTGTGACTATTTTCTGTAACTAACAAATAAAACAATCAGCACACATCGCCCAGCTTGGAAGCTGATGATGTCCCTGACGGATTGCAGCGATTTATCTGTATTGCCAATATTCAAAATTAATACGGAAATATCAATATTATATTCGATATTTTTGTAGTAAAAACAATAATATCGATATGAAATTAATTGTCGAAAATTCGTAAGACTAGGCTTACTTTTTAATTAAAATTTAAAAAATTGTACCATTTGTTCTCATTCAGAGAGTTCTCATTTATTCGACTCATTTACTCCGTTGTACGCAGAGTTGTTGATGGCTGTTACGTTAAGCAGTGAAGCAACGGTAATTTGTGGAAATTGGAGTGATGTATTAAGAATCATAAGAATTTCTATATAGATATAATTTTATTAGCCCAATGAAAAAGTAAAAATGTATTCCTGTAATATTCATCAAAATACTACATAAACAAATGTATAAAAACTTCTAGAATAAAATTTGCCAAGGACGTAGCCAAAGGGGGGATTCAGATGGTCCAGACACCCCCCCCACACACACACACTATTCCCTTGACAAAATATTCTGAAAAAGAAAAGACATCCTTGATTTATTTTATATTAACGATTCTTGGAAAAAGCGTGTATCAATGATTGAGTTTGCGCTGAGTTTATGTTAATGTTAACGTTTTGAACAAAAATAAAATACGATTCTTTGTAAGAGATTATTTCGTTCAAACCTCAGTGCCCTTTTTAGCAAAATCCTGGCTGTCCCTGACCATGGTATTGAGAATGATTTGTTTTCTTGTTAATTCATACACTAGTCGAGGTTCTTAGTGCATTGCTTGGTATATTCGTGGTATAATATGTTTCATTTATTTAGTTACTGATACATGTTCAATTCTCATGAAAAAGTGTTCCATTTCATCTCGAAACATGTAAACGCGGAGTGATTATTGTATCTGGTTGACTGTGTTTCTGTCGCCGGTGCCTGGGTTCGCCTACCTCCGCTTACCAGGGAACCCCCTCCTCCGGCAGTCCATCTCCGTCTTCGAACTTTCACCTATGAGTCAAGACGTTGGCGCGAACTAAATATATGTTGAGAGTGTTGTTACTTTAGAGATACCAAAAATAATTTAGTCTTCATGTTACATAGTGAAGCAGTAAATGTATGATAATTAAGAAATATTTACAAATATACATTTTTTGTTTAAAACGCGGTGAAGATGGCATGCGACCAACGGGATGAAATTGCTTTCCTCTTGACAAGCAATCCCATTAATTCAGTCAAAGCTCCCGAGGTGGATGAAAACACTACATACGTACAACTACTGGAGACAGAAATTACGTTCTTAACCTTGTTAATATCGAGAGTAGGTTAAGTAGTGTAGTATGTTTTACAAGGAATGAAGCAACAGAAATGATATATGTACTTATTGTGACTAGTAGATAATTCTTCATACTACCCTCGAAATGGCGCAAACTTTTGGTGTCAATCAATACATTGTTCAATTAATAAGTTGAATCAAAAATTATTAATGCAATTAATTATTCATAGTAAAATTATTTTATAACAAAGTTAAGTAAAACTTAAAACGATTTTCAAGTAAAACATTTTTTTTTCTTCTCAAAATCAATTATTTTTATGTTAGTTAATTCTTCGTTTGATACAATAAGTTCCTAATTTCGAGAGAATTCTCATTTTCGAACGTCGATCTATTTATTATTGTGGTTAGTATTCGTGAAGTGGTGAAAGGAAAGTAACGCCTTGATTCGTTCTGGTTCGTAATCACCACTTGTATGATCGTTCATTACATGAATATGCTACTGACAAGCGTGTTGAAAATCTGTAGCTGGTTATAGTGAATTATGGACTTGATTCTTTACTGAGATTTGTAAGTTTTCCTGAACAGAAAAAAGGACGTTTCTGTTATTTAGAATGAATATTGTCGCCAGAGAGTTATTTTACTCTTTGTGATCTGACATATATTTCCAGGAGCGCACATAGGAGAGGAAGAAAGGAGCAGTCCGCCCCGGGCTACATTCTAATAGGGGTCCGAAACTTGACACCAAAAATCATACAACATAAATTTAAACTTAAACATACTATAAAACTATTTATGACAGTAAAATACACAATAGCTGATCTTACTATGAAATACCATCCAAATTTCAATTTTTGTATTACACATGGAAATGTAGGATAGCGTTGGGCAAAGAGTCGAACTCTCCAGTTCTTCACAGGTATGAAGCTTGAAAACTGTTCAAGAGCTCAAAAAAGACTGTAAATTTATTATATATCTCATGTAGTCATTTCTATATTTTATTATTTGTATATTCATAATTATATAGTACCCCTTTTAATATCTCTTATAATCTGCTCTTTAATAATCCTTATTAAAATTTCTTCTCTTACATATAATAAATAAATTTATTGTCAAAAAAGCAGTACAAACTGCGTATGACCACGTAGAGGACAATAAACTAATTTACTCGCCGGAAACAAGCAAGGGACCATTCCGATCAAGGGCCCTAAGGCAGAGGCGGATTCAAAATTTCCGTAAAAATTCCTAGATAAAATAAAAAGTTAGCTGCGAGTTATAATACTAATAGAATGTCAATATGTTTCTAATTTAACGCAAAAAATTTACATGTAAAAATTATTATCGAATTATATAAAAATATATTATATAAGAATTACAAACTGTAAAATATAACTTTCCTTTTTCTGGAAGTTGGCTATGTATTAAATCACGTTAAAGAGAGAGAACACACAAACACAAAAAAAAACAACAACAACAGAGATTGTGTTGGTTGAAATAAAGTTGAAGGCTGGCAGATCTCCCAAATTTGGCAACTTCTTGTAAAAAGGCTTGGATGCACTTGCCGGCGCTCGGTCTTCGAAGGCGCACGGAGGAAAACTACGGTCTCCTAAAATGTCAACGAGCAGAAGGAACAATTGTTTTAACAAAATTATCTAAAGAACTTAAAATTGTAAACTGAAGCGACTGCACTGAGAAGCGGCCGACTGACTTTTACTTTAGATAAGATTAAACCGTACAGTAGAAAAATACAGTAAAACCAGAATGAGCACAAACAATGTTGTCGATTAAAAGAAATAGTTTATTTCATTAGCTACACCTATCTCTATGACAAAATCTGCCTGACCAAAAAAAAAATTCGTACAGAACGACTTTTATGTCACAAAAGTTTTTGAAAGACAGAATTGTTTTAAACAGAACAATCCCCAGACAATTCTTTGTAATCACAGCTTATTTCAATAATTTCATCACTATTTGAAGTGCCTCAATGACTCGCTCTCACTAAACATTTCATCACTAAACACCGTGTGCTGTAAGCCACTGTTGTCAAGCAAAGGACATCAAATTCCATTCAAATATCTCCATTTAATCTACAATTACAGGAATGAAGAGGACAGGGTGGAACTCATACGTGGACAAGAAGAAACGAGGAAAAGATTTGTAATATTCCGGGAATATACAACGAAGTTCTTAGAGATAACGAATGTATTACAAGGAAGGTTGGAAAATGACAAACGAAGACATATTGTCGATCAAGATACCAGGTTTCTAGGGAATTAATCAAATGAGGAAAATTTAATAACTGTTACAAATGTACTATAGTCAAACAAATAAATGAAAAGAAAAAGAAGCTACTGAAGTTTTTACATTGAATAAATTATTATGTTACGTAGTAAACGTACATCATGATTGTCGACATGTTTCCTCCCTTGTCCACGAATCGTTGAGCATCACGCAACTGGTAACCTAATTCCAGTTACTCCATTGCTCATCACTTGTTTCCAATACACGAAAACAACGCACTGTCCTTTCTCGAAAGTGCGTATGGCGTCGGTTTTGCGACTATTAGTCAGGTCTCCGGCTTTGCTTCCGCTCCCGTGATTGAAGGCTGCGCAAGGTGCTTCCCCGCCAGTTCCCCGCTGCACGCTACTCAAACAGATTCCACGCGAGAAGGAAACCAAAACATCGCAAGACGCGACGATTAACACGTCGTGCGCGGGAAGCCCCGGCTCCGAGCCCCTCTCCTTTTCCCTCTCTCCAACTTTTCATCAACCCGCGATGACCCTTCCTTTCTCGGCAGTCCATCGCTGAGGAGGACGGGCGGCAGATAAACGCGTGCTTGGCCTCGACTACGCAGAAGAACGTTCCCGCGACAAGAAACGGACGGTGCGGGAGGTCCAACGCCATCCCACGCTCTGCATCGGAGCTGAAGAGCTTCGGTTGGAAACTGCCCTGTTTCCTAAACACGTGTTGGAGTCAACGGAAGAAACTCATCTCGTCAAAGTTATAACGTAAGAGTGTTTAACAGCATGGGCATTGTGATAACAAGCAAGGTCTTCTTTCTTCAAGGTGTTCCCTAAAACAACACGATATACGACGTGAGTTCATAGTGATTATCGCTAGTTACGAGCTGGGTAGGAAGTCCTGTTTCAGTTGTCTTCGGCTGCTGCTTCCCTTTGCATGAAATTTGTACTGTTCATCGATCATACATTTTCGTACATCTTTCGTATTTCACTCGCCCCGTTCTAAAACTTTCGTTTTGTGATATGAGATTCCTAAGACATGAAACAATGTTATATTTTGTGAATAATATATGATAATATTTATTTAACTTCCCGGTCATTCAGTTTGTGTTCTGGGCAATTTATTAGCTTTATTACTACGAGGGACGAAAAAGTTAAAATCGTATAATTCCACGCGTTTTTCTCGTTAACAATGGATATTACCATGAGGTTTTCCCGTATATCTTCTTTTTAGGTTCTCAAAATAATAATAAAAACTACAACTTTTTACTCTTTCAGTTACCAAAACCAAAAAATCGTGTCAACCTGATCAGTTTTTCTCGGACGTTCTTAAAATACCTCACAAAACACCTATAAAATTAATTTTGTTCCCCGTTTTATTGCGTGAATGAATTGTTTGAATTGTTCACTATTTTTCCTGGTCGATTATTTCTGTTATCCATTGTAAGGAAATGTGTTTGTTGAAACGTTTTTTCAGTACTTAGTGATTCTGCGAGTGGGATTTTACCATTGAAAATTCTACTTTTCCGAAGATAGTGTGAACGTTTGATATTTCGTAATGTTTATTTGAGACACATATGAAATCCCCCCCCCCCAAAAAAAAACCCATCCCTTCTCATATCTTCCTGCCATGCGCGTTCCCATTTCAATATAACTTTACATCAAGCTAAATTTGAATTCGTGCCTCATTTCGTTGACTAATACGCTCATACCAGAGATTTGCACCGTAGCTAGATAAATAAATCCCAAACGCTAACTGCGTGTAGGTCCTCATAAAATTTGTCGATTGCAAAAACTGCGTAAAACTGTACATATAAATCGAGGACAACCAAACAATAAATTTAATATTAATAATAAATTTATTATTAAAAAAACGGTATAAACTTTGAATGATCACATTGAGGGCAAAAAACTTTAATTTTACTTCGTATGATCACATTAATTTTACTTTCCGGAAGCAAGCAAGGGACCATCCCATCAATTCCAAATAGAAAGGGTATAAAGGTTGACACCTCAACGACATTTGAGTGCACGTTCAATGCGTGTACTTTTGCATGAATATACAAATGGGGAAATTTTAACTTAGTCTTCGTTTTGTTTCTTTATTCCATGAAAATTTTAATTCATTGATCAAGTAAATTAGAGATAGGATTTATTTTTTACGTATGTTTTGATAACCCACTAATATCATGTTTAACGTATTTCTGTTCCAAATAGTCAACATGAGCTACAGTTACTTAAGAAGAATTTGTTTACTTTTTGATGGTAAAAAAATGGAAAAATTCTGCTTGAGAAAAACACGAAAAGATCATTAGTATTTAAACATCTTGTAATTGATTTATAATTGATATTTTCGTTATTTTTTCCCTAAATGTGTTTGTTATTTTGTGGTTTGCTTTTTTATTGCATTTATCTTTTTCATGTTTTTCTCATGGTAGTTTTAAAAAACAAGTAATATATTTTTGTTATACTCTTGTTTGTTTGCTTGTGTCGAGTGATGTGTTATATGAATACTGACCATTCTTATTTTGTCTCCGCATAAGTTTCTACAAACTTCGCCACCGGGTATTTAAACAGAAAATGTTGATTGTTTTCCTCAATTAGTCAGTCTATAGTACAATCGACATTTCACATTTCTTTCCCTTCTTCGATCATTCCCTTGATGATGGTATTTGTTCTATTGTTGTTGTTTTTTCGCACTGAAATATAATTGGAATTTATTTTCATGTTTCAAAGCACACGAAACTTCAACATCCTTTATGATTGTTTGCCTCAATCACACCTTAGTTCCTATCATTAATCCAGTTCATCAAAACATAGAATATAATTAAGTGATTTCTAAACACATCTAATGTTTATCAATCATTTTAGCTCTGCAATAGAACATCTAGCATAATGAATTACCTTGGACGGTAGCATGTATTATTCTATTACACCACATACGGGAAAATGTACTACAACTTGCTAACCGAAGACGCGAGATCATCTCCCGAGCGATAATCGCGTGGGACTCCAGCGGGCACCCACTCCAAAGTAAAGTATTCTATTTCATATCCGTAATCCTTACAACAGTTTTCTTTTCCTATGAAAAGATGTCATCAACGTGTTTAAAGGATTAGATATTTGTAGAAACAGTATATTACGTCCAACAGTTCTCCTTGGACAAGGTCGACCTGATTCTTTTTCTAGTACTTGTGTGTTGATATTGATATGTTCGTACCTAATTAAATGGTGCATGTATTTTGAAGTTTGATATGTTAGTTGTTTTTTTCTTACAAAAATTAGTGATATGAACATTCTTGACTGGAATACAATATTTAAAAGTTTTTCATGTTCCGCAGAAATTGCAATATTTTTCAACTGCTGCAAAAATGTTTTAAAAAGTGATAACGTTCCACGTTATTGTCCTCCCCGTGGTCATATGTAGTTTGTAACTGCTTTTTTTACAATTAATTTATTTATTTACATTCAGTCATAAGACTCAGATTGTGCGAAATAAGATTCAAGGAATAACCTTACTGCAAGAAACATCGCAATTGTATCAACTGAAACGGCGTCCGACACCGATTACGTTGCAGAATCTGTACACCCTCCCGATGTACACTGTCTTTTCATTTGCAGCTGAAAACCCAGTTGGATCGATGGCGTGAGTGCTGAATCTTATCAAGCTAAACCTTAGCATACTCTTCAGTCTCTCAGATGTGATAAAACTTTGTCCCCATAGCAGCCAACCTCAAGTCGTCAACAGAAGTAATCTCAGTTTATCTGCATTGATTCCTTTCCAGTTATATTGTGCTTAATGATATCTATCGTTGACATATGCAAATAGAAAAATTCACTTACATAATACTTGGTGGTTACATAGATTATCATTAAAAATGACCTCCAGAAAACCTATTTTAACCTATTTGCCAGATAATTTTAACAAAACAAAACAACCACAGTTCTACTAATATAATATCAAAATCTTATTTCGGTCGGTCATGAAACCGAAAGAACATTACCAAACTAATTATATTAGGGCTGGCCCAGACATCTTTTTAATTCAATAAAATATATCATTGGATTATTATTTCTATACGATCGGCCTGACGGCATTGCAGAGATTTGAAAAATTTACTTAAAAACCTAGGATGATACTTTTTCGCTCTACTCAGCAGGTGAAACAATTTAGAACATTAAGTTATTTTAATTGTCTTATGGTAAAAGTAATAGAAATATTAGGTATGTGCGAGGGATTCTATGATATTTTGTGTATTATTAATTATCTATAATAGGAAGTTGAATATCGAGGAAATTGGAATTTTTTATGTTTGAGACGTATGCTAGCTGCCCTAGATCGAAATAGAGTTCTTGGACAAGGACGAAGACTAAATTAAATAACTCCAACTCCACAGCTAAAATCCTTTTAAAGTACCATTTTATTTATAACGTTGATGATAGTAAACCGTGTCCAAATATAGACAAGTTTTATAACTACAATATTTTGAATGAAACATTATACTGAAAAAATACAATAATTTTAGTTATTAAATTATCATTCAACATGTAAAATGTAATAAAATTCATTTCATTTTCAATCCTTTATTGGTCGAAAAATACATTGTACGAGTTCCTGTGAACTCTAAAAATGAAACTCCTGAACCACTTTGAATCTGTTTTGATTTTTTCATTTCTTTCCTTACCAAATATTACAAAATAGTCTCGCGAGGTTTCAGTCGTCAAAACAACTCTCCTTTACTATCTTCCAACAGGTGTGTCGTGCGATGTGGTTTGTACTATGTACACTGGACTCTGTCCGTCCTTGAGTCGCTCAAACAAGGTGTTTGGGACCTAAATATTCATATTCCTTTTATTTGTTTCTGTTGTAAGATGTAAAAATGTTGGTGGTGTGAAAGGATCACGACATGAAATCACCACACCGATTATTCTCCTCCTATTAAGTCTCTATATGAGTAAAACAAATGATCAAAAACTGTTTTACTTATCCATTATCATAAAATTACACGATTAGAGTTTTAGTTATGGTTCCGCAACTAAAATTGTGTCTTGATTAATTTTAACGATTTATCTTCAAAACAACGACTAAAATGTCTTATTCCAAATATGCCCCCGATGCCGTGAAATTCTGTCACCCATTTAACACAGTTACTAACAAACTACAGCTTATGTACATAAATTACATACAAAGTACATGAAAATTACTTGATGCAATAGTTATAATTTTGAGGCGACATGGGAGCATCAAATCCCGAGTGGTCATCTATTTATTTATAAGTATAATCATCCATTCTGGACATTACCTCGGGGTCTATAGATAGAATTATGTTTCTGTTGCTATTTCAGATGGTGTCTGTCGCCTTAAGTGTCCAAAATGTAACCAATATTACTATGTTACGGTACCCTCACCTTCAATTAAACCTTTACTCCGAGTGCATCTGATATACTTTTTTTACTTCTATCTCCATTGCTTTCTTTGTCCTTTCTCTGCTTAACCCTAAGGATAATTTCTTTTCGCTCATTACTAAGATCTACAATATCAGTGGCGAGGCAACAGAGAAAGAATTCTATATAAGACTACTCATACACATGAGGGAGGCCGTTTTTTTTAATAACCCACACCCTATACCCCACTGCGGTTCAAAGATAAATTGTACTTTTTTTTTTCAATATTATAATTTTCGTATGAGAATACTCTCCTGTAAAACTATTGACTTAAAAATCTCGAAACGTTTTTTTTTTAACTTGCTTTTCGGAGAAAAGCATCCCGAATCCAAAAATGTTCGGATAAAAATCCGAAAATCTCACAATCACACTATCTACGACACACGTGGTATCATTCGTTGTAATTAGTTGAGGCTGAAAATGTTACGTATTAACTCATAAAATAATTCTCTGTGGATATTTTTTTCAATATTCTGAATCCAATATTCTCCTTAGACAAAAAGGCCATTTATACCATTAAATAAAGATTTTTACTTGACAAATATCCCCAGTACATTAAAAACGAAATACTGGATTGTACTATTTTCACGATGTAATGGACCCATACATTGGTACTCTTGTGTTAGTATGACTACGAAATTACTGCATGGGTCCAGTAGTCATCTCTTTAATAATGATATTAGAAACCGCAGAATCTAACAAGAAGGGTATCTTGTTTGACTTAATATTTTGCTAAGACTGTCGAGACTGTGAAGATAAACTAACGCTCGTTCGCTGGTCAGGAAGGAAAAGGTCCAAATAAATTCTGCTTCTCGTTCACATATATATTGTTAGCTGTGCCGATACTGCAGATTTACCGCTCACGACTGTGACGCGAGGCGGCGGCGGTGGCGGCTACGTCACAGCAGCTGACAAGACTGAAAATTGTACTTATTTTTCTTAAAAAGTATATCGAGGAAGATTTTTTATTTTAGAAATATTGTCAGCATTGTGTTAGTATACTACTCTAGGAAACCCCATGCTTAAATGAGAAATCTCGTGTGCACTTGACCACGAACATTGCTACGCCGTGAATAAATTCCAGTCGAATAATTGGCGAAAAAACGTTGGAGAATTCATTGGATTACATGTATTTTTTCATACATGTAAGTCGAAAGGGTTAAAATATAGATGTTCGAGTATCCAAATTCTTCGAAACATTATATTTACACTCTTTGGACTGTTTGTTATATTGCGTTAAAATTCCAGAATTTATGGTGGGTCCGTGAGCTTCAAGTAGATAGATTTTCGAAATCCTGTGTAGATTTGTAAACATGGCAATTTGGAAGGAATAGTACTTTAGAAGGTGTTGTAAAATGATTTCACGCTTGCGAAGCAGCAAGAACTCAGTTCTGTATAAAGGAGGATGCAGGTGTATATATTATTAACCTTTCGAAATCGAATGACAGGTTGAACTGGTCACATATACAGATTCAATTTTCGCTTAAGACGCTGATATTATTGACATTGAATTGAAGAGAGAGACATTGAATTTATTGCATCGCTTCCATAACCTTACGTAACGTGCTAAACATATGAGGTTGACATCATTAACTAAATATAACCAAAACAAACTGTCATAAACTATCCCATCGTATCTCTTAGCCGGTCTTATATATTAACATAGAGTAAAGTGACGGAAAGGAAAAACAAAAGACGTGATAAAATTACTGTAGGAGCTTAATTTCCACAATCGGAACCATGAACCGATTCAAAACCCTTGTACACAAATCTATGTCGGTACTGTCATTTCAAGACCATGTTCTAGAACCGAAATACATTGATTTCAACAATTTCGTTACTTTCTTTAATGTCTTCATACAGTTCTGAGAAGTATATTATCATATTCGTAAATGATATTAAAGTTTAATCGTCACAGTGTTAATTAGGATAAAAGCATAGGTTTTTAAGATGGTTTCTGAAAATAGTAATATTTAGACTTTCAACAAAATATTATCTTGAATACAATCCAATGCATTTCTATGTTAAGGAAACAAAATGATATTATCTTTCAGAATTTTAATTAATATGTTTTATCACAAAACAGACAGGTTTCGGAGATTTCAGACATATTTCACAGTATTGTCATCTTTGTATGTTTAGGTTCATTCATTTTTTTTAATTGTAAATTTTTTTAAAATAGATTTCTTGGGTATTTATTTTGTTTAATGTTGTAGAACACTGTTGGGGAAAGTTCCCCGAATAATGAGAGCATTGTGATAAAACATATTTGTGAAAATTTGTGAAATAAAATATCATTTTGTTTTATTAACATGGATTTCAATTTCCATAAAATATCAGTTGCAACCACGAAAATGCATTTCTGTTCGCTTATTCTTTGAGCTGAAGTTTATTTACGACGAGGTAAGGTTAATAATTGAAATAATTGAAATAAATATTTTAATATTATTTTCATTGAAACAAAAAAAAATTAATAATTACAATCGGCAGACTTTTTATGCGAGTTATAGTTTTCAGATCAACCCAAAATCTACTTTTTTCGGTTTTCGGTTCAGTACCGGATCCGAATTTTTTGAAGTATGATGTATGGGGAATCAGAACCGCACTCATGATTTTAGAGAAAAAAAAATTGAATCTCGAAAGGTATAATCAAACAAAATCCTATAACACGCTATACGTCCGTTACATGAAGGTAAAAAGCAACGTTTCCCGGAAATCACAAACGACGGGATGTCGAGTAAAAAAATGTCCTATCGGATGCATCTGAGGATACACGATGCATAGCGCAGTATGCTACTCAAACAATTTCAGTGCGACAGTGTACTCGGGAAGTCAGGTTTTGAATAAATGTATTAAATTAAGAACAATTACTGAGTAGCTCTCTGACTGGTTAATAGTTCTTAGGAAATAATAATAATAATCTCTAAGCAGTTTTTCGGGAAGAAATTTCAATTTGAGAGGTAAGTAGAACAACTATTTTAAATTCAGCTATGGATGTGTGATTGTGACGCACAAATATTCGAATTGACTGACGAGATTATATTTTTAAAAGGTAATGTCAGAAAATTCGTGTTATTACAGAGAGATTTGCCGGTGTATGGCTTTTTGGGATTAAACGTTTCCGATTTCAATTTCTTACAGTGTTCCAAATACCGTTATATTTCAGTATCTTTTTTCAAATTACTTAATAAATTTCATAGCGTTATTTTCATACTTATCATTTCTGACAACTTCCCCCTCACAAGAATTGCATGTCACTACGACCTTAATAGAGAAGTTACTTGCAATTGACCTTATCCCTTGTTGCGTATCATGCGTATGTAAGGTACATGGAAATAGTTCTCAATATCAAGTTCGGAATTTTAATAAATCTATGCGGGAATATGTTCAAGAATTTTATAACAGAGTAGTGTGTTTATTAAAATAATTTGATTTTGCAATAATGCTGAACTTCATACGTTTGTTTTGAAACGAAATTCATCAACACGCTTTACCAGCTGAGTTGTCATGAGTGGACAACCTTTTTTACGCCGAATGTTTTTTTTTACTTAAAGATGGAGATGCCTGAAACGAGATGCGGGTCGCAATTGTCTCTGGAAATGTAGACCCATTGATTATTTACATTTAGTAATAATCCAAAGAATAACACAAAGTAATGATTACATTATTGATTTAATAGTTTAAATAATTAAACATTAATCTTATTTTTTGACACACTACTGTGTGTAATAATTAATATATTAAGATTTCACTTAAAAAATCATTGACGATTGAACATCCAAATAATCGGTTAGTGTCTGTAACACTATTTTAATGCAGATTTTGGCAAGAAAAGTTTCATAGTTTTCTTATTGTTCTACGCAGTAATCTGAAAAATACGAAGTTATGGTTTTTGTATAAGAAAATATTGCGCAAATATGATGAAAATAAGACATATATATCACATTATATAGGGTATTTAAAGATCATGTAAAAATTGATTACGCGTCTTCGTTCTCTATTTGACTTTTCTCACTGTAGGTTCTATTACTCATATTTCCGTGAACATAAAATTGCATGGAGACACTAGCGATGATTTTTGTCCGTTCGAGGATTTTGGCGCAAAACAGCATCGATCGGACAAATATAATCGCTAGTTTCTTCATGCAATTGTACAAATAAGAGTTATCGAAGCTAACAACAAGATGACGAATGGGTAATCTCTTTTTTCAAATATTATTTGAGGTTTGTTTCATATTATTATTATTATTATTATTTTGTCTGTTCGATTATTTTTTTGTTCCGACCTACCTAGTGCAGTCTCCCCATGAAAATGCCGAACGAAGACATACTTAAAGCTTCAATAATTCTTACAGGTGATGCTGGCTGGATCGGTCGTGTGCACCTTGTGGTGCATCATCACATGGTTGCATCCGTCGGAGTCAACGATACCATCGTTCACAACCTCCCCTCCTCAAACTTCCATACCCCCTGCCCCTTCACGTTGGGCGTGCGATGCGCTACCCCCTCTCACCCCTATGCACGCGCCCACCCATTGGTGGGAATCTACTCGCGGAATCTTCGTGCAGCTGCAGAAACCCGTGGACCACGCCTCCAACGCATCCTCCGAGGAATCTCTGAGTCTCCGTCCCGTAGCTCTGCTTCATCCGGTGTCTCAACGCGACGTCCCGCATCGCACGTGCGTGTTGCCCTCCCCGACCTCAGCCATCCCCGCAGAAGTCCGTGAGGACAGTGAGGGTGAGGATGGGGATGACGAAGAGGAAGAAGGAGTCGCGCAGTTGTGTGTGGCCATGGTGGACACCACCACATATTCAAGTGCTGAGACACAAGAGAACGTGGCGTGGGTCACTCTGCATACCGACCCTCTCGCTCCCGTCGCCGTCCTCGAAGTCGATGCCGGTTGTTGGCGAAGGCATAGGTGAGTGGGAACGAGACGCCAGCGAGCGATTGCACCATTTAGGATTTTTCTAAGTGAACACTCGTGGCTTTGCTCGAATCGATTTTGTCATTAAATTATAGTGGAATAATTGGATTTCTTCCAAAAAAAAGATTCTTTTTAAGTCAAAAGACTAAGAAATATCGTATTGTTGAAGAAATTACAAAAACTAAATCAACTAAACAATATACGGTTAAAAAACAATAAAAAAATGTAATAGGTTTATAATGTTTAATAGGTTTATAATGTTTACAATTAACCTAATGGAGTAAAAACCTATTGTTTAGTGAACAGTTATTAAAAATACATAATCTTAATTCTTCAACGATCCAAATGATTGGAGTACGGGTATTGGACTTCCACTGTATTATATGTTGTGAGCACTTTTCGATACTCGATCATTTGTACCACTTGACGACGACTTTATATAAAGCCGAAACTTTGTGAGCTTTATACAGAACATAGTCG
>NNCF01129940.1:342598-361421 GCA_002313205.1 Laupala kohalensis | reverse complement strand
GGGGCGGACTGGGGAGCAGTCCTGTTTGAAAATCATGGTTTTACAATACAAATTTTATAAATATTATCTTTAAATAAAAACATCAACTCCGCAGTGTATCCGCCACTGCAAATATATACTGTTCTTCCGTTAATGGTCGTATGTCTTTGATTATTTACTTTTTGATACGATTGCCTATTATTAAATACGTTATAAACCTGTTCAATCCATGCAAACCTATATTTAGGAAATTGAAAATTCTACCTCTTCTAACATTTAACATTCATCGTCCTAGCGTGGTAACTTCTCTTTGCCAAAAAGTACCGTATCATTCAAGAATCATTTTGTATCATTCCCTTACCAAAAATGTAATAGATATTATAAAATTAAATCTCTTTAAATCCACGGTTAAAAGCCTTCTTATGAGCCATAGTTTCTATACTGCTTACCATTTTATTGGTTTTAATAAAAATTAATATGAGTTTCAATTTCCCCCATACTGTTTTTATACGATTCTAGTTAATATTAGACGATTCCTCTTATCCCTTATTGCGCCATTGCTATAGCACTCTCAATACTGATTATATTACAATTTTTGTTCATGCATTCTGATTTATCTTATTATTTATAATTGTTTTTTCTTTCTGTACGCAAAGTTGACACAACTATGAACATTATCTCCGTTGCCCCATTCTGGTTTTTGTTCCCTGGTCCTTCGGGTAGAAACGGATTTATGCATAGGCGGGAATGTCATCTGTACTTAGATTATTATTAATATCGAATTTTTTACTGATTTTTAACGGCTACTATTTATTTGGAGAATCATAGATAACAATCACACATTTCACTTTCACATATTAGATTATAGACAATCTCATTATGTTCACCAACCAATTTCTGCCAGCACATGGCACACTTTAAAGGAAGTGTTGTATTAACAACGTTTCGGGACAAAGTTCTATCCCCTCATCAGGTTGTATTTTACATTAATTCCTCATTGAATCGCAAGTCCATCTTTAAAAATTCAGATAAAACATTTTCGTGAAATACCCAACGTCTTGAAGATAAATAAAAACAAATAAATAGAACCTGAGTTAACAATGTTGAAGTGAAATACATCACATAAAGGTGTTGAACATTTACGATTGCTCATCGTTAATCACTGTCTAGCCCCTTCTAGGTATCTACAGATTGACTGTCAACAAGGTAGTATCTATGAAAATCAAGTGAAATGTGTGACTGATTTTTTTACAATCAGTATCTAAGTGATGTAATTTAACAGTTTTGTATTAGATACCAGACATATTTGTTAAAAAAACATTAAGCTAGATCATTTTTGTATTGCTGTATGTTACATTAAAGTTGTGACACGTATGTAGTTTTTATATCGATTCCACGAGAAATTACTCAGCATGAGCGTTTAGTAGTATACTTGCTGTCAGTTCGGTTAATTTTAGTGCAGAGGAGCTAATAGAAAGCGCAGAAATTGACAAAAGCGAAACCAAATGACGATGACACACAATAAAAATATCACGTTTGATTACAAGCGGTTTTAAGATTGTAAAAGAAATGAGAAAAGGACTAGAGTGTCGTTTTAGTCTGAATCAAGACTCGTATATTCTTTTGTCTGCTAGAATACGTCGTTTCCATCTCCGATTCACGTTCCCGAAGAAAATCCTTAAGCTGTCATTTTTAATTTTTAACGGCTCTCAAAGTAATGGGTAGGAGCGGAGTTATTTTAAATTTACAAATGAATGTCTTTTCACACAAATAACGGGGTACAAAAAGTGTAAAAAAAATGCAACATTCTGCAAGTAATGTATACTCCTGGAATAATAAAAGGGCTTACGAAATTATTCAAAGTCACGCGCGCTTGGAGATTTGGATCAGTTAGGTTTGCAATGTCACGTCTCTGTGACGGAGAAAAAGTTCCTCACTTTCGTTCGACCAATCGTAGGCAAATTTGAACCTGCTTCCATATTTGGCGGACCAATAGAAGACTAGTCCTGGCGAACATACCCCTGTTAATTCGTAACGAAAGAAAATGTTTTATTTCACCTCTATTAAAAAAATATTTTGTAAATTTTTATTATACGCTTCTTGGACATAAAGAACAAAATATTCTTCATTTTCTTAACTACAATAAAGTTTATTATTCTCTATACGTAAATGACATCTCAAGTTTCATTGTGTTACAACACCGTCCTAGGGAATATAAAACAAACTAAACTTCTCAAAAAAAAATTCTTCTTACTGTAAAAACAATATTGTTTAACCACATAATTTGAATATCATCGCAAGAAATCGTATGAATTTCGTGAGGTATACATTGAGGAATTACTTATAAAAATTCTTATAACCTCTGAATTTTATTCAGTGGCGCCAAGAACTCAAAGCTCATTGGCATCAATTAATGTGCGTTGTTTATTGTAATTTCAAATGATATTCTGCTCTTTTATACTATTTTTAGATGCTAATCGGAAATCAAGCATTATAGAAAGCAATTTGATATAAAATGAATGAATAACACTAAATGTTAATTCTAATGATATCTTCAATAATTTTAAACTAATAAATAAATTACGTCTGTGAGAAATGTATGATGCAAGATACAACGGTTGGCTGTAATCGTGCAACATATAAAACAATATGCTCAGAGAATAACATTACTAAAAAGTTTATAATTATTTCTAAAAACATATAACAAAAGGAACATATCACTTTTATTTAGACTTTCAAATACAATTGATTNATAATAATAATAATAAATTTATTGTCAAAAAACAGTACAAACTGCGTATGACCACGTGGGGGGAAAAAAACTAATTTACTCTCCGGAAGCAAGCAAGGGACCATCCCATCAATTCCGATCAAGGGCCCTAAGGCAGAGGCGGATTCAAAAAATTCAGCTATTCCATAGAATTAATTCATTTCTATAGAAGGGGGTTAACAAGTTAATTCAGAAGCATTCTTTATATCAGTTTGTACGAATCAACATGATTGTTCATATTTGTGAAGATAAATATGTTGATTAGACATTAAACATAATTTTTAAAGTAAGGATAAAAAATCAGCGAAGAAGTTGGTGAGATAACACATACACAATTAAATATAAAGTTATTGTAACTAGTAGATTCCAGCATTCCAGATTCAGGGTCATTTTGTAAGAAGTAAAACAAAATAAGAAAACAAGAATATGAAAAAAACGGATAACACAACAATACACAAATTTCAAAATATTAAAATAAAAAATACAAACGATATATTCATAAAAAGTGATTCAAGTATAATATTTAGACTTATTTAACTTCGAAAATCCTGCTCTCAATCTCATGAATGTTACTAAATGTAGATTTGATCTGAGCAAATACAACTAAATATCCACATCACTTTTATTTAAATTTCAGAATATTCCTTTGTTGAATTTATTTCTGGTCATCGAAGATGAAACTTCCGTTATTTAATACTATTAAGTAGGATTTCAGTTCTATTTCGATTTAATTTATATATGGATATAATTCGGTAGGATATTATGCTCTATGACCTGAAATAATACCACTTTAGAATGCGTCGATCTATAAGACAAACAAAATTTTGGAGAGCGATCGCAATAGCAAATTTATTATCAGCCATCCTTTTCACTCTTTTACTACGCGTGCAGAAGAAGCGTACTAGAATAATGGTAATATCATTAATGAATGCACAATATATTTTGCATTTAATAAAGTGTTAAAATCAGAAGATCTTGCTTACACACATTCACAGCGACCTGTAAATCAAATATTTTGATTTGTTGTCATCTCTATGTATTTTTGTACCCCAGCCAAGACTCCTGTAATCAAAAAGAGCGTGTCAATCCAGGCCGATTTCACTGACGTGTCTACGACAACGTCGTGCACATGCCAGTGCAAATGCGGCAAGAGAAATATCCAAGAAACTCCAGTCAAACCCAAGACTCTCTCCACACCCCGTCCATCTAATACACAGACGAAGTCCAGCAGTGTACCACGTATTTCTTCCAGTATTAAACAATCAAAAACCAAGCAAGGTTCGAAGGCTAAATCCCTGAACCTTGTTGACTTGATAAAATCAAAGCAAACAACATCGAAGAAGTCCGGGAGACGAATGAAGAATGTCTCTGTTCTTCCTACCTCCGAGTCGGAATGTGCATTGTCCGACGGTGACGCGGAAATGCACATTCAAGAGCCTGACCCCGGAGGTTCCAAAAAGTAATGGCTTCCATACTTCAGTGGAACCTTAATGGTTATAGAACTCAACGTGAAGAGTTACAACTCTTAGCGCGTCGTAATCCGATCTGTATTTGCCTACAAGAGACACACCTTTTACCAGAACACTCACCCTCTCTGCGAGGATACAGCAGCTTCAGATATGACGACACCACGGGAGATCGAGCAAGAGGAGGAGTTGCCGTGTTTGTTAGAAACACAATCCTCTGCTCAACTGTTCTCCCACAAACCCACATCCAGGTTATAGCAGTCAAAATACACAGTGTACCATCTATAACCGTGTGTTCTATATATCTTCCTCCGATACGAGATTTTTCGGAGACCTCCCTCAGAGATTTAATTCACCAGTTCCTTCGACCATTCCTCCTGCTTGGAGATTTCAACGCCCACAGTGTACTGTAGGGCTCGTCGAGCGATTGCCCCAGGGGCCGACTGCTTAATTGTCTCTTTGAGGGAGAAGATTTATGTTTAATGAACACCGGGGAGATGACCCACTTTGCATTTGCCACTGGGTCATGGACTGCTATAGACCTATCAATTTTCTCTCCTGAAGTTGCTGATATCTTTCAATGGAAGGTAGAAGATGATCTGCATGGTAGCGACCATCATCCTATCTGGTTGTCGTTGCAGGAACGTGCGACTATTTCCGAATGCAAGCCACAGAAATGGATTCTCAGTCAGGCTAATTGGACAGAGTACCGTTCTCTGTCTGTCTTCAGAAAAACGGGTACTGTCCAAGAGAGGGTCGACCATCTAACCCAGGTGATTCATCACGCCGCTGATGAATCCATTCCGAAAACATCTATATTTCCGCGAAGACCTCATGTCCCCTGGTGGAACGACGCATGTTGGTCCGCCATTCAGGCAGGGCGAAGAGCATTGCGGAGATTTAAGGCTAGTTCATCTCCGGAAAACCTCGCCGAATATCGGATTGCTAGAGCAAAAGCGCGCAGTACTATCAAAGACTCCAGATCCACCTCCTGGAAAGAGTTTCTAAACACCATTAAGAGAACATCGTCCACTAAAGTATGGGAGTCCATCCGAAAGATAACTGGAAGGTATTCTCGAGTCCCAATTATCAGGGTGGGGTTCTCACCAACAACAGAGAAATGGCAACAGTGATGGCTGAATACTTTGCTGACCTAACATCTACAGCAAACTGCGTTCCTGATTTCGTGAGAAAAAGGGAAACAGCAGAGAGCACATCATTTGACATTCGTTCCACCAACTGGGAACCCTACAACTCTTCCTTCTCTATGTGGGAACTTGAGTCAGCTCTAGCGAAAGTCCACGACATTGCTCCTGGCCCTGATTCAATTCATTATGAAATGCTGAGACAACTCAATCTCGAATCGAAAGAATACCTTCTGGACATCTTTAATCTTTCATGGTCAGAGGGAGTACTCCCTAATTCCTTGAAGGAAGCAACGCTTATCCCTTTACCAAAACCAGGTAAGGATGAAACGAACATTAGTAGTTATCGAAGCATTGGCTTGACGCGTTGTGTCGGTAAAACTCGGGAGAGAATTATCAACCGACGTCTCGTCTGGTATCTTGAATGGAATGACTTGCTGAGTCGATCTCAGTGTGGTTTNTCTCCTGGAATCAGCAATTCAAGATGCTTTCGTCCGAAGACAACATCTCATCGGAATATTCTTTGACATCGAGAAGGCTTACGATACTACTTGGCGTCATGGCATTTTACAACAACTCTATGCCTGGGGATTTAGAGGACGTTTTCCTCTGATGCTCATGTCCTTCTTGGATCAACGTTCCTTACGCTATAGAATTGGAAGAGACACCTCCGATCTCCTTCTCCAAGAGAACGGTGTTCCTCAGGGCTCAGTCTTGAGTGTCACCTTATTTGCAGTGGCCATAAACAGCATAACGTCTACTGTAAAGAATCCTGTCTTACACTCTCTTTTTGTCGATGATTTTGCTATCTTTTGTTCATCACAGAGTGTCACAGGTGCGGAGCGACAAATCCAACTCGTCCTGAATAGATTATACCGCTGGTCGAAAACGATTGTCTTTCGTTTCTCTGCTGAGAAAACACGCTGTGTTCTTTTCAGTAGGAGACCAAGCCTTCTGGCAGAACCACACTTCTCCCTGGGGAACAACGTACTGAAATTCTATCCTTTTGTGAAATTCTTAGGTCTAATCTTTGATCAGAGACTGAATTGGATTGAACATCTATCAGACCTAAGAGCAAGAACATTAAAGTCTCTGAATTTATTGAAATGCCTCAGTAGCAGGGAATGGGGCGCTGATCGCTACTCCCTGCACCAGTTTTATCGAGCATTCATAAGATCTCGGCTCGATTATGGCTGCGTTGTATATAGCTCTGCTCGTGCAAGCTATTTAAAGAAGTTGGATAGAGTCCACCATGCAGGAATTCGACTAGTAACGGGAGCCTACCGCACTAGTCCCATTCCAAGTTTGTATGCCGAGAGTGGCGAACCATCTCTTTACCTCCGGCGGCAAATCTTCATGCTACGACACTTTTGTCACATGCAAACTTTACCCGACAATCTGGTGCACAACGCGGTTTTTCATCCTTCCTCTTCTTCCATCCGTTTCTACAACAACAGACTGAGAGCAACCAAACCTTTTGGATATCGCTGTAAACAAATGAACGAAACCTTAAATATACGCACTTTTAATGTCTTACATCAAGGTTTGAGTAAATCTCCCCCTTGGGCTTTGCACAAGACGAAGATTATTTTTGATCTTCTGCATCATGACAAGAAGAACACTCCAGCCGCGATGTTGAGGGTATACTTTCACCCAATCCTTGACAAACACCAGATTTATATCCCTGTGTTTACCGACGGGTCGAAGCAGGCTGATGGTGTCGGCTGCTCCGTGGTATTTCCCCGTAAGACCTATGGCTACCGTCTAGGTGACTTATGCAACGTTTACACCGCTGAGTGCTACGCCATATTGCGAGCATTGCGATCAACAAAGTGCTCCCGCGGATAACATTTCCTGATTTGTTCTGATTCGCTTAGTGCCCTTAAAGCAATCCAGAATATGTATCCAGCTGATACGTTGATCCAGAACATGCAGGAAGTGCTTCTCTCACTGCAAGGTGATGGAAAGAACATAATGTTTTGCTGGATTCCCCGACACGTGGGAATCAGAGGAAATGAGGGAGTAGACGTTTCCGCAAAGACGGCATGCCTCAAGAATCGCGTGGATTTCTCCACGATTCCAAAACGAGATCTCATAAATTTCATCAAGTTGAGGATTCTGAGTGAATGGAGCAATGAGTGGTTAGCTGTTGATAGAAATAAGCTCCGACTTATCAAATCTTCAGTTAAGTCATGGAGCAGTTCCTTTAGGCCAGCCCGGCGCGACGAGGTCTTGCTGACCCGCCTGCGCACAGGACATTGTCCTCTCACTCATAGGTATCTCTTACTATTTGATGATGAACCCGTTTGTGAGGAGTGTAGCTGTTCTCTGACAGTGCGTCACCTACTAACTGATTGCAGAAGATACTCAAGTATACGGAGACAAATTGGTCTGGCTGCAGATTTACCAACAATTCTCAGAAATGAAACGGTTAATGTTAATAAACTATTGAATTTTATGAGTAGATCGGGGCTCCTCCCACAAGTTCTCGGGAGGGTTTAAAAATTTGCATTTCCTTTTCATCTTTCCTATCTTCTTTGTTTTCATCGTTCGTTTCTGTAATTCGAAAATATAACATTTAAAAATTGTTTTCCTTTTTTGTGATATAATGTATTGGGCAACTGTTTTCTTTTCTTTTCGTCTCTTTCATCTGTGTATATAGATATTTGTTGAATTCAGGAGAGTTTTTTAGTGGGTATGGTCGAGATATTCGGCGAGTCCCACACACGGGGAAGAGTCATTACGGCTTTTCTCTATGGTGCGAAACTGCATTTTCCCCTACTTGCATGGGCTCTAATGACCTCGATGTTGACGAGTCCTAAAGCCCCCCCAAATTTTTTTTTTTTTTGTGGTCTCAAAAATACGGTTTTTTTAGTGCTCCAAGATCACTTTCCAGAACATTTTTTCTTTAGATTTGTTATTCGTTATTTGTTTTTTAATACAAGAAGAAGAAGTCATAGCTACGGAAAAAGCAAATAAATAAATATATCGAGTTACCAAAATACTTTTGTGATTTTGGATTTGTAATACGCTTTCTACGTTAATTTTTATGGGTAGATTGTTTTATCCTTATGACTACTTTTTCTTGTAAGTTTAGTTACACACCCTAGATATACGTAACTATGGCATTGAGGAAGTCTTACTAAAATTCGAAACTTTGGCAGTCCGAGGAATATTTTAATGAGCAAAACACAAGATCGCTTTTTTGTAAATAATAAGTATTTATATTTTGGTCATCACTCATAGCTTCTCAAATTGTGTGATATCGTAGAGTATATGGCTCTCTACACTATTCGAGTATTCCTTTGGAAGGAGAGATGGGAGTGTGACTAACCTATTTAAGGGAATAGAAAAAAAATAGTATATTACAAGAAGCTATTCAAATCGAAACAAACAGAACAATTCAAGAAGTTTCAAAAAGAATATACTTAAATCATTAATCTATATCTTAATCAAACAAAAACCAATTCGTTTATTTATATAAAGTTAATGTAATTATTGGAAGATTCTACGATAAAGAATCCATGTTTATTAGTAGTTTATTATTAAGAGTTTTTTTAAAAATATTTTGTTCGTTATGAGGAATATGCATGAAACTGTAGGTTGCGAATACGGAATTCAAAAAATTACCATTTATCTTCATCATAGGATTCATTGCATGTAAAAAGCATACTCCTTTTTTGGATTTCAAATGCAAATCAAATGAAAAAAGAGTGCAAAATCAGCAAAATTAAACTTTTCTTATTCGACTCGAAAACCGAAAAAAGCCACTTTAAAAAGTGTAAAATAATAGTGTCCCGCGAGACTGTCATCCAAAAACGTACTTGAAGAATCGATATATATTTTTATAACGATCATCTTATAAAAATTGCGTTGTCTAAATAATGTTTGTAAAATATCCTCCTTTTTTCAATTCGTAACATGACATACAAAAGTGTATATAACGTTTTTCTGTATCGAACATTTTGCTCCAAAAGTATCATAAGATAAATTCTAGATGCTACATGAATATATTTTTATTGAAAATATTGTTTGGTTGTAAATTACACTCTTCAAAGCATATCAATTTTCTACTCAATATCTTTATCAAAATGAATTATGCTTTTACGTATTTCTTAACTTTTGTTGCGTTCAGTAAACAGTAATCTGGTATATAATCATATCACGTGTATTTTTTTGTAACTGCAATACAGTATAAGGACTCTAATGACCTTGACGTTGACGAGCCCTAAAACTTCAAGAAAAAAAACAATACAACAAAATATATTACATAATTGTCAATAAGATTAGAAACTTTAGAATTGTTCCCTTAATTTTTATCATGATTATCTGTAATTATTTGTGAATTGATTTCTTCTAAACGGAATATTTAAGAATCTAGTCTCAGGGTAATTTAAATTTTAAAAACTAAACAAAATTTCAACGTCTTATATATTAATGTATACTATCATTCACAAATGAAAAAAATTAAAAATACGGTAAATCACGACTTCATGTTTTATGAAAAATTATGAGAAATTATTTTATAGAAACGTTGATCAAATGTATTAAAGCTTACTTGATTTATGTATTTGATTATACGGAGGCGTCGTGTACGTAGGATATGGATATGCGCAATAGAGATTGAACTTCGAAAGTGTTCCAATTTTATCTCCTTCAGTTGCTAGCCACGTTGCCAGATTTGTCGTTGCGGAATTGCGAATTTCTCAGAGTATGTTTAAGATTTTCCTGAGCAATGTGAGAGCATGAATGATTCGTTCATTACAGCTCCCAAACAGATATTTCTAGCTGATTTATGGTATAAATCGTTTTCAAAAATCTGTGCGCCAATGTCACTGGGAATCGAACCAGCAGCGTAGCGACTGTAGAGTTTCAGTGGAGTTTTATCACTCTGTCACATCTTCTAGGGGGATTGGAGAATGAATACTGAACTTGTAATGTAAATCCATCTTATTATAGTTTGATTGTATCAGACAATGCGGAAGTTCATCACAAAATGAATCATTGCCGTTTTAATTTAATTATCATTAAATAATATCATAAGTTGTTAGTTAAATCAATGCTATGTTAACGGGATTTCGGAGATATTTCAGAAACAAATACACAGGAAAATTTGAACTAAAATTTTCAACATTGTCACTGGAAAGTTTAATGGAAAATTCTTCGAAATTTACTTTGTGTACGTAAATATTCTCAATGATAATTTCTTTTGGTACATGAAGATATTTTTACCCAGATAAAGTAAAATGTTTGTTGCAAAACTCGAAGTCTCTATCTATTACAGAAATAGGGACCCAATTCAATGGGTTTTGAATCGTTGATTTCAATCAGTTTAAAACAGAATGGCACTCTTTGTCATGTCCACAAGGGAGGCCCTTCATATTCCCTTCATATCAATTACTCCGATTCAAATCAACGATTGAAAACACCTAGAATTGGATGTCTATTTCTGTGGTCTATTGAGACATCTAGAATTTCAATAAGATCTGGCTGAGAGAAATAAAGCTCCACTGTAAATCTACTGTACCAATATTCATAATCTTATTTCTTAGCACGATTCGTTGTCTGTCCTTGACACTTTTCCGAGGCACATTTTTGGGATTTTGCAATGGGCTTTTTCACAGGGGACAGGTCGCTGGCCTGACGCCCTAACCCTCCTCCTTCATCCGGGCTTGGGACCGGTAACAGCACTGGGAGACTACTCCGACCACCCCCCAAGCACTGCAAGCGGAGTTTCTAAGGAAGTCAAGGAACTACAAAAGAAAAAATCAAGTGTACCTACCCTATTTAAGGACGAAGAAGGAAATATTATCTTTCAAAAACCTGCAGTACTAGAAAGGTGAAAGATAATTTTAAAAATAATATAAATCTAACAATTGCAGATACACAAGATGTTTTACCCCACTGCCCAGAAGGATTATTAGAGCATGAACTGGAACCTCGCTCATATAATGAAGAATGATATGTAATTCGGAATTTAAAATCTGGTAAAACAGCCGGTTCAGACAATATTCCCCCAGAGCTCATAAAAAGCGGAGGCAGGACACTTGGTCAAAGATTATATGGATTAATCCTAAATGTATGGGAAAAGGAAGAAATACCAACTAAATAGAATGAAGGGATTATTAAATATTAAATATAGTGATATCACCAATGTTAAATATAGGTGATAGGCTGAACTGTGAAAACTATAGACCAATCACTCTGTTGAACAAAGCCTACAAGATTTTTGCAATCGTAGTGAATAAAAACATAGTGAATAAGAACAATCGGAGTGTTTTAGCTATAAATTTCCATAATCTGCACTGGTGTTCTTATGGAATTGT
Source organism: Laupala kohalensis (assembly GCA_002313205.1). Lineage (NCBI taxonomy): Eukaryota > Metazoa > Arthropoda > Insecta > Orthoptera > Trigonidiidae > Laupala > Laupala kohalensis. The sequence continues at coordinate 349,735 of NNCF01129940.1, read as the reverse complement.
ATTTTGAGAAAAAGGTAGCTTATTTTTGTGTTTTGACCTTGAAATATCAAATGGTGAAAAAAGTAGAGAATTTAATGACTTGTCAAAATAGAATGGCCATAATCATTCAAAACCTTCGTATATAAAAGCATAATTAGTATGATGAATTATTTTAGTGTATGTATTTTATTATTTCGTATTCACTTCACCCCTAGACTTAACTTTTGTGTAAAATGGACTGAGAGTAATGTAATGTTAAATAATGATAAACCAATCGAATAAATGAGCTCTATCGTAGTTTTTAAAGGAAATTATCTGAAATACAAGTTATTAGCCAAGTCTGCAACGGTCGATTTTTTTATCATTTTCGTGATGATGCAAAGAATGGCCCGTACATAAATGATCAAACAGTCGAAATAAAATTGTTCGAAAACCTTATGTTCTAAGGAAATATTCCTAAAATATTTTATTTATTATTCTTAAATGTATATTCTAGTGTCCATATAACTAATTCTTTCAGCGAAACCTAAGAAATGGTATTTACTCGTTACATATATAACCAATATCCGGCAATATGCACTCCTAAGTTAAATTAGAATTGAGAGCGGTGTCGGTACGAACATATGTAATAAATCCTGTGTTTACTCGGGTTGGGGAGGGAGAAAGACCAATTCGTTCAAAATAAGAAAACTGGCGGCTGAAATAATTAATTAGGTGGAATGATTAATTGTTTTTTGATTTTAGCAAAAGAATACCAGAAATACAAAATGAGATTACCTTTATTCAAGGAATTAAATATCTTAACACTTCCCTGCATTTATATTTATGAAACGATCGTGTTTGTTAAGACCGAATTACTGCTGTGCCACCCTTGAAGTGTCAACCACTCTTTGTCAAAAAGAACCGTATCATTCGGGAACCGTTCTTTATAATTCCCTTCCCAAGGATATAAAAGTTATTATGAAATTGAATCTCTTCAAATCCGCGGTTAAAAACTACCTCCTGCACCAGTGCTTCTACAATGTAAAAGAATTTATTGCTTTTAATAAAAGTTAAATCTGTTTTGTACTTTATCACGCCATTTCTGTAGTACTTTTTAAATAACTCATATCATTTTTTTAAAACTATTTTCTTGCATGATTGTGTTGTCTTATGACATATTAATTTAGTTTTTTGTGTACTCAACTTTGGCACGGTTGTGTACATTGATTCTGTAGCCCCTTCCTGACTCGGGTTTTGCTCCGTGTTTCCTTCGGGTAGAGGCGGATTTCTTATACAGGTTGTCTTGGCTTTGTCTAGGGGCGTGTTTATTGTAACAGTACATCGTGAATTTAGTGTTATTTCAATTCTTAAGTCTAAAACACTTTACTCAGAATAATCGATAGTTCGATAATAATTTGTAAATGTAAATTTTTTGCGATAAATTACAAACATATTGACATTCTAATAGTATTATAACTCGTAGCTAACTTTTCATCTTATCTAGGAATTTTTGCTGAAATTTTTGAATCCGCCTCTGCCTTAGGGCCCTTGATTGGAATTGATGGGATGGTCCCTTGCTTGCTTCCAAAGAGTAAATTAGTTCATAAGCTGTTTTTTGACAATAAATTTATTATTATTATTAAGATTTACGCACTTTCTATGTTATGAGAACATCTCCCTGACTGGTTATGTATCTGATAGAACCAGTCACCACAAAGCCGCCCTCTTGTTTAATATATCGCTGTTTCATTCATTCATTCTTTTTTCTTTCTTTCTTTCTTTTTTCTTTTTTTTTTTCTTTCTTTCTTTCTTTCTTTTTTACTTTCTTTCTCGCTACTTCCCGATTTTGCAAAGAAAAGTGGAATGGACGTATCAATTGTAAGCAGAGATAGCGCCATGGACTGCCCAGATTTCCTTATTCAAGCGTTGATTTCGGGCATTCATTTTCTCATACAATTTGTGCAACGAATGAGCAATGGCGTTGAGATGGCACAAAGAGCTATTTTCATTAATTAATATTGTCTAATAAATGTCATGTTGTGATCGAGTGAGTGGTATTTACAGATATATCAGCTGAGTTCCCGCTGCTTAGCTTGAGTGAATTGTGAAATGGTGTACTTATTCCATCTTCAATCGTACAAACTAAAATCATAATTTTTAAATACTGAAGTACACACATTTTTAGTATATTGGTGAAAAGCGCACTTCGAGAGGAGATCGCGATTAAACATTTTAAATTCTATTCTTTTATACAAGTCGTGAAAAATTTTAAATAAAATAAAATTGAAATAAATTGCACAATTAAAAATATCTGGTGATCTTTCACACTTGTATTTCCAAAATATATACGTTGTGAAAGTCTTTAGTTGCAACAAATTCACTATGCATTAAATTCATAACAACAGTTTTCTTTATAACTTTCTTTGCTTAGAAATAAAAGATTCAAATCATAATCCCTGTTGTTCGTACAGATATTTTCTTTTTTGAAAATTTAAATTAATATATTCTGGTTGGGTCATTCAACTTAATTTTATAGATTCTAAATTTCGAGAGATTTGTTTCCATTTCATATTTATTATTTTTTATATACTTAAGTATTCTATACTTGTGAATCTTAAAATTCATCTTAACAAAAAAGTAATGATTAAAGAACAGATCGCAAAACTTAAGTAACATGTATCAAGCATTTAGAAAATTCTTAGAGAGAGAAGGCATACGGTAATGTTGGAGACAGTTTGAAGAGCTTCCCGTGCGCTCACAGACCTCCCTCTCGCATGTTAAGGTAATAATAAATGTTTGTATAACTTTTGTCCATTTTATTGGTAGATTAGTCAATATACGTTGAATTCAATATTCATAATTCAATCCGTTGTTCAATATTTATAATTCTCTATTTTCAAGCGTTATTTATGATGATAAATTGAAGTTCTATTCACTGTGTGTTCATTAAACGGACCTCTCATTCAATATTTACTTTTCCTAACGTTAGTTATATGCTTTCACGTCTATCTTATGCGCACACGATGTTTTTATGGTTATGTAACTCAACTATATTTTGATTAACTCGTGTTCCGCTGATGACTCTGCACAAAGTCGTCAAACTTCAGATCGTTTGTCAATAATTTTATAATAATTGTGAGTTATATTTCTCGTCAATGAATTTCGAGGCGATATAATAATTGAAATTATTGTAATGTATCTGTATTAAATTATTTAAAACTTCGAAAAGAGTTACAGTTCGGTCAATGAAATAGTTATTTTCATTGTGAACGGGAGCTAGTGTCATATCTACAGAAACTTCCTCAAGCGCTGTAATAATCAATATTTAGCGCTTCTTAATTAGATACCTGCTGTAATGAACCGATTCATATGTTCGTGCTTACTTATTTACGGCAAAATCGGCGTAAATTTACCGGCGATCGATTTACCTTCCACTGCACGATGGAAACCAAAGATGACTCCTAGGACAGACATTTAGGTCCGCAAATTGTAATTACAGGTTTCATGGCATTAAATAGCGTAAAATTGGTTCTATTTGGATATTTTGTTCTGGTTACACCACACCACAAGCCCAGATGCGATGTGGGTATTTTTTGGGTAGAAGCGGGATTCAACCATAAACCACAACCTTTATGGTAGAGTTCGCTGCCACCAGCTTGGTTTCCCAAGCAATCAAACACACGTGTAATAACAATAAAATATTCCTTTAATACAAGTTAAATTGAAATCTGCGTATTTACAAATTTGAACGAACTCTCAATTCACAAATACAAGTTTGAATTTGTTATTACAGAGTTATTGCTATCTGAAAGCAACAATTAAACACAAACTGGTGTTATCAATTAATTCGGAAATCTACCCAGATTATCCGAATCTCCAAAATTTACAAGTTGCTATCCCGAAATAACTAACTGTTCCAAGTTACGTCATTCGCGCCTAATAGCAATGTAATTGAATTACTGCAGCAATTCTCAGTAGCCTGACGACCAATACTAACCAGGTGACATCTCAGTGCCCGGGTATTTCCTAACACTCCGCAGAGTCTCAAGTCTGAAAGTCCTCTAGGATCTTCAATCCTCCCAATATATACGGAAGCGGAGGTCACATGATCACATCCTCGCTACTGCAATGAGCATTCCAAATCGTCTTGATCATCCCTCAGCTTCTGAGAGCAGTGTCTTTACCGATATGACAAGCGTCCTTCTCGGGATGGCCATTATTTCAGCATCCGGTGGAAGTTTTCCATTTATAACATTCTTTCTTTAGGGATTTTTCCGGTCTCGCCTCGGTACACATGGCAAACAAGTCCTTCTCACAGAAATATTACAAGACAAAGGAAAGGCAAGCACTGCTCACACCCTTCGGCCGACATTCTTCGAGCGCTTTGCTCCTTCCCGGAAAAGCAAGGGGATGGTCCCAGAAACAATGAATGAAAAGGTGGTCACTTTTCCTTATTTGGCGGCGGCTGGCCCGATCCGTAATCTTCTTAGGAATGTCCGGTTAGCAAAATGTTTGAAAATGTTAATATTTCACAAATAGATATCAAAACAAAAGGAAAGACTGCACTGGTCCTGATGTTACTAAAGTCTTTTGTGTTAGTGACTTTTTCACCAACGAGATTCATCTACATTTCTGTCTGATTCTTCTTTCTCTGTTAACCGTGTTGAACAACTGTTTTAATTCTTACATGTTAACACTACCTTTACGCATAGCTGGAATTCCTACGATCACAACGAATACACACGAACATGTTGAAAATATCAAAATAGTAACTTAAAGGAAATTCGGAACTTATAACACTTCATTCTCAAACTAATACAAATTTACAAGCTATGAAGATAACTCAATTGTTTTGAAAATTACTCAGGATAAGTGGAAGCAACACAAGATGAAGAAATATTTTTCAACCTCAAATAATGTTGATAATAAACGCTTGAAGCGCAGCGAGAGGGGTCTCACGAACTAATTTCGCGATTAATAGGAAAAGTATAGGAGTGAACTCCTCTCTTGTAACAAATTTATTGTTGATATATTTTCTATGAATTTTTCTTTGAAAATATTACTGAAAATCGGTGTCGAAATGTCATGTGCACCAACGTCTATCCAGTCCTATCGCAACTGATTAATAAAACTAATGACCTCAACAACGTCTTTAAACTTCTGGTCGTTTTTAAGTCATTTAGTGTAAATGTGAGTTATATTTACACCCGTCAGTGTAATAAAATCATTGGCCTACGAAACACAATTGCATAACCTTAGTTGCAGAGAAAAAACTGGCTTGAAAATCAAGGTCGACCATTTTAACAGGCATGCCACATGAACTTGGCGAAGTATGTACCCCGCGGATGTGGAGGACAACAGTTTGGTTGAGAGAAAAATATTCCTCATCGCATATTATCTATTCGCTCAACAGTAAAACTACTCGTACTTCGTCACACATCTCACCCTCGTATTTCTGATGTTTATTTTCTTTTGTCTTTTGTATTAGTGCAAACTAAACAATGCAAAAGTCTCTATTATTTGACTTTTGTTTGGCGCTTTTTGGTCCAAAGAAACCACTGATTTTGGCTGGGTTCGATTAACCGTTAGGCTGAATAGACCATGGCCAGTGGGGGCTATTAGGTGGGGCGGGGGGGAGCAACCCCCCTCATTCTTTTAACAAAAGGTAAAAATGTCCTTTTAACCGCCTAAACCTGTGAATTGTAAAACATTACACCATCCTTGATGTGGTAAACGCCAATTGTGTTTTTCTTTGATTTATTTCATTATTTAAAACATTTAGTGGAAATATGCAGAAAATGTCATGTAAATGAACATTGTCAATATTTTTTTGCCCCCTTATTACTTTTTATTTCCACTTATTATTTTCGTTGCCACAGCCTGTGGCCCAGGGGAACTTCAAGGGTGGAATAGAAAAACGATTCTCACGTTTTGAATGTATTCATGGCAATTATTTGTTTTCAATTTGATATAAAACGGAAATTAATAAACATACTTTATTTCCTGACGTCCGAGCGAAGCGTGTAGATGAGAACCGTGGAAGTATTGTCGATGGTTGATCATAGTGTTCGTGTGTCAGCGGACGAGAGAACCATTGTTTCAAGACTGCGAGTTCTTGCGTGCATGCGCAAAACGAGTAAAGGGAGACGATATTTAAAGATGGCATCTTATTAATGCATGTGTTGTTAATATGATGAATTTAATATTTTCGTATCAGAGATGTATATTATCCAAAATATACGAACAAACATGAGGCAAATACAACCATATATTATGCTTTGAAGGAGAGAGAGATAAGAGGCAATATTTATAACGTACAATCCACTCGGGGTGAGAAGGGAGCAGAAGAGAATTATTAACCTGGGGCACAAAGACGCCCGAAGTAGTCCCTTCGATTTTGGGACAAACCTGTCTGTGACTCTCAATAATTTTCTCTCTTTCTGAATCCACTTCACGAGCATGATTGCGATTGCTAGAGTTCTCTTTAGCGGTTATTTCATTACCCGTCTCGCTCCCATTGAATTGATGTTACTGGCGACTTCCGAAAAGCAAATACGCTAGCGGATTCATAATCTCCCCTACCCCCCTCTCTCTCTCTCTCTCTCTCTCTCGCTAGCGGACAGTAGGGTGATAATATAGCTCCATCCCTAGTACCGTTCTCCCTCGTATCTTATAGGTATTTATTTCAATGTTCTGCTCACTCTATCGGTACCACCTTTTTAAACTTCACTTGTTCCTTCACGGATGATGCACTCTCATTTGCAGACTGAAAAAAACTAAGTGATACTGACGAACTACCTGTAGTAATAAAAGAAACTCTGGAACACATTAAACGTATGTTTGAGTATTTTTTATAATCATAATAATAATTTTTATAATCATAATAAAAGAAACTCTGGAACACATTAACCGTATGTTTGAGTATTTTTTATCTAAAATATTGAGGTGTTTTCAAATATTAGGTAGTACTATATAAAACTGAGAATTTAAAAAGTTCCAGAAAAAATTGCGTATATTTTACCCTTCAAGATTAGTTTTCTTGAAGAACCCCCTTTTTTTCATCTTATTTTGGGAAGTGAACATTCACTATCGAAACGTGTTTTTTGAAGATTTATTTGCTGATTTGAAAATTTATAAATCTTTAAAATACACATATCGATTGTGACTATATATATA
>NNCF01129940.1:303610-342573 GCA_002313205.1 Laupala kohalensis | reverse complement strand
ATATATATATATATATATATATATATATATATATATATATAAAAATAATGTGTGTGTATGTGTATGATACCTCAAATTTCCGTTATAGAGATGTTTCACTGTACATGCTTCCAGATCAGCATCACGCTGCCGTCCGTGTGCCCTGGTACCTGCTAATCTGCGTGGTCTTCCGCTATGGAGCATATCCCCTCTTCGAGATACCTTCTGGAAGTCGCTGGACACAGATGTGTTTCCTTATGCCAATACCTCGTCATCTCTTGTCGACGTGGCTGTACCTCCGGAGCCATGGCTGCGGCGTATCAACATGGCGGCGCGCCACGGGCGCTCGGCTCCAGCGCACTCCTTGGCACAGGCGCATATACCGGACCTTCGCAGTCTGGAACTGACAGGAAATTTGTGGCTGACGGACACGGTGCCTGCCTTGCCGGCCATGCCTCGTCTCAGAGAGCTCAATTTACACGATAACGCTATCTCTGCAATGTCTGAAGGTGAGTTAATTCTTTAGCGTAAAGGAAGATGGAGTGCAAGGGCATTGACAGATCCAAGATCCAAGGGAACACGTGCCCCCCAAACGGATAAAAAAATCTTTAAAATATTAATTTCACATGGAAATAATTTGACCATGCAAATTTAAAGTAACAAGTCGATGAAATCTAACTTGTTTTAGAAATGACTCATTGTGAGACAATCATATGCTGGACTTAGTACCGATGTTCAAGATAAAAGAATTGTACCAAATCCAATAATCGCGTATTTTCATAAGTCATTATTATTTTTTATTACAGAATGTATTGTACATGTGCACTATCTCAGCGACATTTGGATATTGAATCCGAGCGTTGTCAGAGTTAAAAACATTCTGCAAAGCAACTGCTGTAGCCGAAACTGCGGAAAACATAGAGTAGAGGGATATACGCTTTCGAATTGTAAGAATTTCCATTCTTACTGCTTCATTTCCTAATATGTGGGAGACTACTTTTAACATTACTCTCTGTAAAATATGCAGCTTGCTACGAACTTCACTATCTCTTCACTTCCTCATTTTGAGTCATCCTGATCAATGATGTTCCCTGACACATCAAATTTCGGTCACTAACGTCGTTACCCTTGGCGGTCGGAATGATTCATTAATTAGCTAATTCTTATTGCAAACTATGTTTCTTGCCGTTCAAGTAAAAGAAAAAGAAAAATAGGTTAATTTTGGATTCTAAACAAAATTTTAAGAATATTATAGTAAGTATCAAATATTGTAAAAAACGCGTATCAAATAATAAACAAATGATCTGATATTAGGTTTTTAAATTTATTTTCGTTCATGTTTTTATAATATCTTCGTCATTCAGCTCATTTAAAATACATAATGTCGATCATATATCGATAACTAAAAAAGAAATAATAAAGATTAAAACGAAAAAAGATTAACTCAGAGTATGAGAGCAAGTCCGCAAGAAAGAAGAAATGATAGCTGCCCGATACGCAGGTCAACTTACAGGGGTAATGACGTATCCTGATTCAACGAATGGATGTAAAGATTACAAGGCGAAAACAATATCTCTAACAAATTTTGGCATACGTTGTAAAACGTGGAAATGATTAATTTTTACTTAGCATATATATAATTAATATTTCATTGGAATAACGTTTATTCACCAAAAATTAGATACTCATAAGGTAAACCATTTATTTGTGTTACATTAGTATTGTTCATTGCCTCTTTAGAATAGGCAATGTTAGTGTATTCACTTCAAATATTTCGTGCAATATCAAATAAAACCTGGAAGAAAAAAGTAAAAAAAGAAGTCCTTTACAAATAAAAGTCCTATTCATAATATATTAACATTTCTAAAATTTGTTTTCCATGTAACGTTTTTTAATTGCTTGTACTCTACATTGAAAAACTGAATTGTGTAGTTAATGACATAATATTACTATCTTTACAACATAAAATAGTAAGGAAATACAGTACATCATATTTTGAAGGTTAAAACATCAGGAAATAAACAGTAATATTCTTTTGAATTAAACATGACTTAATTTGATGTAACGTAGTAATAATAGAATCACATGGAATGAAACTTAGCTCTACTAACACAATACGAACCAGCGAATTCATGTAAAGTAATAATTCGCAAAGAAATAAGTGGACTGTAAGTTTCTTCAAAGTTAAAATGTGTTCCTAGAGTTGTTCAATTCAAGCACAAAATTCAGTATAGAATTCAAAGACAAAATTCAACTATTATCTTATTATAAACAAATTAAAAAAAGAAATGCCCAGAGGATATGGCTATAGACTATCGTTTCCTTTCTCTCCTCGAAGGAAAGAGAACACGTGTAGAGTGCTTTATTTCAACGTTGCACCCTGCTCTCTCTTTCCCCGGTTGTGTGCGGAACGGTTGGTGTGGGTGGCAGGTCCGAAAGTAAGATTCTGCTGGCACGAGTAAAACGCCCACGTGTCTACATCGAGAGGAAGAATCGGCAATCTCGCAATGCCGATGTTGGCTACGCAACTTTTACGAGGTCTTTAGGCTTCTCCCCTATTACTTTCCTTTAGCTACGAGAACTAGTTTTGTCTATCGTGGAGGAGTGATTAACGTCTACTGTGCAGCTGTTATGATATGATACCTTTTCTGCAATGAATCATCACTACATTATGTGTGCTGTGCGACATTAAAATGACACAAGGTGGGCTTTGTAGTCGTTTCTTGAAGTTCTAGTCTCACTCGAGTGAGTATGAGCGCCCTCGCAACTCAAAATCGGGATTTATTATTATTAGTCACTTGAGAATGAGATGAGCATTGAATGATGCTTAAGTGAGTGATATTGCGAGAAATCATCGAGATATCTCGATATATTTGCATGCGCAGTGTTTTGTCTTGTGAAAATTTGTTGCAGAAATTAAATATAAAACTACCCATGTATGTTTGTTTTTTTATGTTTTCGTGCACATGTAGTTTGGTTAAGATTATTCTGGCAATTCACATTGCTGTATTTGTGTAGCTTATTCGCTGTATTGTGCTAAATACTTGACGCATTTACAAACATGACAAACATACCATCCTCACATGGTCCGAACACGCAAATAACCCAATAATACCAAGTATGTGAGCTTATACCAAACATGTACTGGATGTAATTCATATAATTCACGAAATATTTCGTTTTTCAAGTCCATATAAATGTTCCAGTCCATATTAAAGAAATTGTAGAATAAGAAAAGTAAAAATATAGGCTAAGGAACTAGAATATCAACAAATCTCAATCACGCACGCTGTACTGAGCGAAACACGGCATACCAAGTGTGGACGGTTTATGCAAATATTTGCCTTATTTGAGTCCTTTGAAGTGCGACTAAAAAGCCGACAAGAGGACGAATATGGGTGTTTGCGTATTTGCCGCAGTAGAGTAATTACATCGGATACAGACAAATAGATCATCTACACTTGGCCGTGTTGGCAAATACACAAATACACAAAGTGAAGTGTCGTCATTACGATGAATACGACTTCGATGAATACTTTCAACATAATGGTTAAGATTTCTTTATTGTTGCCGATCGTTGTGAGAGGATTGTAAAGGGCGTGGAGTATATGTTTCATGTTCATTCCAGTTCTATTAACTCATTCATCAGTTATTATATAGTTTTTTCGTTCCTACTTTTTAATTATTTTCACTCAATTTCAATTAATTTACATTTCATTATTTTAGATGCCTGCATCTTTTGATTATTATTCTTGTCAATTTTTAGGTTTTTTTTTATTATCTTATATTTTAACTACCAGCTTTGTGAAGTAGTTTGACGATTTATTGAAATATAAAAAGGTCTTGTTGAAAAAAAACTCATGTTGGATGTTTGCCTTGACCCCAGTACCTATTAGAAGGCGTTATATAACACAAAGAAAGATTTCATTCACATTATCTTTGACACGTAACTCACTGATTGTCACGAACAATGTACATGCCTTGAAACTTGTAAAAACAGATCTTACAACGAAACACAACATAAAAAAACGAAGTAACAACGATCTGAGTCGCGGACGAAACGAGTATAGTGATGATTCATGTACTGGAAACGAGTGGTTAATCTGATTACCAACGTCTCGTTAATTTCTAGCAATGACGACGTAGTAAATCAAGTTTAACTTTGTTTAGTCTTTTGACAGGCTTGTATGAAACATTTTGAGACTTGAAAATGTTATTCCTCAAAATTGCCATAAAATCACAATGTTGATTTGTGGGCCGAGAGGAACCTTTGGTCGTACGGGCAAAAGGGGCTTTTGGTACCTAAGGTAGGAAGCCTGTAAATAAAAGGACATGGCAGTCAGTTCCCAAATTATTTTATTTTCCAAAAGAAAAGAAAAACGTACAGGCTTACCATAATAATACTAACATACGACGCACCATCACGGAACAAAACAAAAATTAAATCACTCGTAGAAGAAAAAATAACAAAACAGCAGTTTTGAACCCAATATGAGGTATCTTCTCTTACAGAGATTTTTGAATATTTCAATTCTCGATTTGGGGGACTGACGTCGGCCTTATCTGTCGCGGTCATCGCGTCGGAGAATCGACCGATACTGCCGTAGCTCCGGCTCCAATTCGACCCACCGACCGCCAATTTTTGTCTACGATGTGACCCTCTCGCAGACACAATCGGAGGCGCTTATCCGCTCTCTCTGTTCCCTCCAACTTCTCTGGCTTGCCATCGCCTCCGTCGGCTTAGCTCCACTGCCCATGTTGCCAACACCGTAGCCATTGGTAACGGCTAGTGGAGCAGTGAGTCTGCCGATGTTGCCGTCGAAAATCGTGCGACAGTTTCGTGCGATTCAATCATTAAACTTCGCTGCATAACGTACGTCAACCCGATATCATAAATTGACCATACACGACGTTAAGTATAATCACAATATATGATATCCCTCCAACGTTCATCATCAGATCCATAATCATCTATTGTCACGCATATCTGTAAAATTTCAGCTCGATCAAAATCGAATTGACCAAAAACTCGATTTTAATTTTTAAAACGGAAAGACAACACAATACATATGAACGTCGCAAAAAAGTAAATTCTTACACGGTATTAGTTCGATATAGTCCCCCCTTAAAAAAATCGCCCAAATTTGCGGGTGGGGCGGCTAGATTTGGAGTTTAGCGGACTGCTCATTCAAATTTTTGTGGGTGAACACGAGTTTAGCGAACCCAAGCCATATAGTAACGTAACACAAACATAACATCGATCGATGATGTGAGAATTTGACGATCATGCGAAGTGAAAACCGAACTGACCCATGTCTAGAAATGACCAATTACCATGGCCATGGTCCGTGATACACGATTCTTCGACACAACGGAAGTTAGGCGATCAAAAAAGCTTCGACGCTATCATCAAACTGCGAGTTCTATATTGTGCTCAAACGCGTGGAAATAAAGCAACGGCACGAGAATTCGAAGTTGAACCGAAATCCGTGAGGATCTGGTGATGTCAGGAGTTGAAATTGAACTGCGCCAGTTAGCTAATTTTAAAATTCTAAAAATTATCCTTACCAGAATTAATTATTTCACATGGAATTTTAATGAGCATTTCCCTTCTAAGAGACATTGATTTTATTCGATTTCACCATTTTCTCACATTGCCTCGCAAAATAAGGAGGAGACTATATTCGGACAAAGACTGTAAAAACTGTGTCGTCATAATATTCCATTAGGCAATACAGTAATCCACATGAGAAAATTATTATTGTTGTATTTTCAAACAATTATTTTTCATATTTTATGATATTCGATGTTGATTCCTCATTCTTGTGCTTTTTAAAACTCGAATATGTTTTATTTCTAGCTTTGTCTGCATTTCTTTAGTCATTGTCCACAATGTGTAGGTAATATGCACATTACCTGGCGAAAGGGAAATGCGATGAATATTTCCTACTTTACCTAATGCCTTGAGACATTATTCACATTTCTATGAATTGTTTACAATACCTGATTTCCCCTCATGTCGGTAACATATATCTTTCCTGTGTTTTGTACTCTTGTTTGACTGTCTTAAATGTTTTTTATTTGAAGAACATTATCATTTACAGCACCCTAAGACAGATTGTTTACGCTTTTACTTAGCTCGCTTCCCCCATATTTCTTAGGAGGAATTTTAAAATCAAATGTTCACACTCTTGGAAACGTTCCGATATGCTCACAACTTGGAAATTAGCATATGCTGTTTAATTTTATATCCATGTAGTACTATGAAATATATTGCTTAAGTGCATTTGTAAGATTTATAACTATTCCATTCGCCATGTGCATATGGATCCCCTGGAAGATGGTACTGCAATCCGCAACACACGAGTGATTTAGTTTGCATGTAGGAGTGAGATACTAGAATTTTCGGTTTATATTAGGATTTTTTATTGTAGAGCCCTGAATTCTAATAGCTGAAAAGAGTACAACAAAAGTCGTAGAAAAAAAGATTTACACTATTTGATTTTTCATCTTGTTCTGCATATGCACATGTGAAAAAGTGGTTTTCTGAATGAATATTAATTTTTTAGAATTTGAAATGTTTAAAACAAGCGATATTTTTACGTTTTTTGCTGATACCTCGACTTACTTTTTTTAATAAAATAAATTAAGAGTACCAAAATAATTCTTGTTATGATCATTGCGTGTTTGTGACTTTTAACAATTTAAAGCTTCTACTTGCTAAACGTAATTTTTTAAACTACCAAACATATTGTTAAGGAATAATAGTTATACTTTCAAACTAAAAAATGCCGGGATAACATTATAATTGAATTAAAACGTATAAAACTATTTACGCAACCTCGAGCTAGTGAGAAATAACTATGTTTTTTTTGTTTTTATTTTTTCAAATTGCGGCCAGCGGTGCAATTTCACTAGGAACCGTGACAAGTCATAGCATTGAGAACTGTAAAGCGAGTTCTGTCTTGCGTAGAGCGTTCTCGCAACAGCGATGTCGCGGCATCCACGTGTGTCTGCAGAATTTAGCCTCAAATTGACTTCTGAATGAAATTGTGTTTACCCATATATTACAGATTATTACTGGATTACACAGAAACAAAAAAATCGTCTGTTCCAGCCTAAACCTATATATCCTTGTCAATTTTGACGCAGTTAATCAGAAACCGAATTCAGAATTGCTCCATCACCCCCAGGGTTTTAATCCGTATTTTCTGGGTTTGTGGACAGTTTTTCACGCTTTTATAAAAATGAAGGGTGATGGAGCGATTCTGGCCAGGGATTCAAATTCAACGCGTCAAAATACGTAAGGAGACATTGATCTAGTCTTCGGAATATTTTTTTTTTCCTTTTTGTGCGCCTATGTAATGAAAATAAGTTATGTGTCAAACTTCTGTATATAAATAAATAAACTTTATTGTCAAGAAAGCAGTTAGAAACTGCGTATGACCACGTAGATGACAATAAACTAATTTATTATCTGGAAGTAAACAAGGGACCATCCTTGACCTAGCCTTAACCCTACGATTCATGGTCGTAAGAATACACAAGAATGCATAAGCAGGGCTTGCGAGACCCTATGTCTATTTTACGCTAATTTTAATACATACACCTAACTTATTGAAAGTAATTCAACATTTTCGGTATTATTAATGTACTGACATATTCGTGAAATACACCCAATAATTCGAAAGAACTTTTAGCTACTAAATAATCAACAAATGATTCAAGGAAGCGGCACCACATTTACTTTTTCCTAAAGTTGCAGAACATTAGCAATATTTTAAAACTCGAATTATGTTATTTATCTTATATTGCACTTTGCTGCAGACAAATGACATGTTTTAATATTTTGCAATTTTTTAAAATACCTGTGGTGAGTCATTATTCAAAAGACGGTTCAATCAAACACTAAATTTACTTACACTACTGTTGGAACACATGGGAGAAGTAATAATTACAGAAACAAAATTCACAAATTTACTGTTTCCTTTGGTTGAACACATTTATATTTTCTATTCTTAATAGTCCATATGTCTTTCAAACAACAATTGCACCCTGTAGTACTGTGTTCCTTACAAATTGCATTTTTACATTTCACACACATGACAGTACTATTCCAGTGTTTATTGTAAGGACAGCATTTACGCCTATTTCTATTGCCCACGATAGTTGCCTCTTCACAGGGTGATGAAATCTTCAAAACATCGCATCTTGCCGTAGCTTGAGTTGTTCGTTTTAGAAGATTAGGAATTTGACTACCGACGTTTATTTTAAGCTTCATCATTTCTTCTACAAAAACTCGTCTTGAGGCAAAACGTCTCTTGAGAATAAGCGTCTCTTGAGGCAAAAAGTTTCACATAATTGGGTATGTCAGCCTTATTTTTCTTGATTGTCCCTACAATTGTGACTTGTTTCTGCAGCATGTCTTCTCCTAACTGGATGCTGGTAAAAAATTATCCATTGTAACCCTTCTAGATGATTCTTTGATACATTTAGCGAGATATTTTACCACATTCTGCCCAAGTTGTTTCTGAATAGGCTCATGTGGTTCCTTCCCTGCATAAACAAATCCATAGTAGGGTTAAGTCAGATTAAAACTATAAGAGAAATTTATGAAATAAAATCCAATAGGACTTCCGAGGCGCTGCATATGCACCGTAGGGTTAAGGAAGAGGCGAATTTAACATTTCAATACACTTCTAACGATAAAAATAGTTCGTTACATGTTATAATATTAACAGAATACCAACAAATTTGTATTTAATAAAACAAAAAAATCACAATTACATATTATTATCAAACTATAGATTATTCGCAAAGTATTGTTGATAAATCGTACATATTAAATAACACTCAATTTGTGATTTATTATTTCAATAGATGCCGCCCCTAGGCAAGATTCTATCAAATCTTTATTTTAAAAATCCGCCTGTATCCGAATGAAAACCGGAGAAAAAACAGGACCAGGATGGGGTTACAGAATTAATGAACATAAGCGTGCCAAGGTTGAGTACATATAAAACTCAACTTTTATGAATAAAAAGACTCAATACAAGCATGCAGGAAAATAGATTTGAAATTGTTTCAGATATTTTGAATGTACTACAGCAATGGCGTGATAAAGTACAAGACGAGTTTAATTTTTATAAAAATCAACAAACTATTTTACGTTGTAGAAACGCCGGTGCAGTAGGTAGCTTTTAACCGGGGATTTAAAGAGATTCAATTTAATAATATCTTTTACATTTTTGGGCAGGGAGTTATATAGAACGTTTCCCGAAGCATACGACCCTTTTTCTCATTACAGCGGTTGACACTCTAGGGCGATGAATATTATTCCTATTGCGAGTATTGTGTTCGTGAACAAGACTGTTTTATATGAAACAAGGGCGGCGCTTCAGTAATTCGGTCTTAACAAACACGACCGTTTCATAAATATAAATGCAGGGAAGTGTTCAAATATTTAATTCCTTAAATAAAGGTTTAGAAGAGTTTCGGGGGTGAGTTTTACAAATTATCCGAACCTCCTCTTTTGAATTTTGAAAGTTTGTACACTCTGGCCTTAATTGCCCCAAAAGATAACGCCGTATCGTAAATGGGAGTAAACATGTTTACAAATATATGCAAATGTACGCAACGGGAAATTTGTGGACTTAATATTAACTAAGATTCGTAATGCACAATTTACTTAATTTGGAATTAAAATTGTCAACGTAACAATTCCATTTGGGGTTGTCTTGAATACAGAGATCTTAATACTTTGTTTTAACTCACAACTTCCAAGTTACCTTCTCGTGGAGGAGTGTTTGCAACGAAAACAGTCAGGTAAAAATTGCGACGGACCGTGACTCAAACCCGGGACTTTCTGCTCTGGCCGCAGGTGTGCTATCCACTGCACCACCCGCCTCGACTCCCAAATCCGTTCGCAACTTTAGGCCAGGTGGAAGTTCAGAGGTACCGAGTGCGACTGCCGCGACAGATTTGTGGGAACGGAACTGTTTTGTGGAACTGTCACGGGACCGTTGGAGCGGCTCCGCGACGGGAGCTGTGTGACGCACCCCTATAGGACCCTAAAATTAAACGAAAAGCAAGTGAAGGGAAATAATTCATAAAGTTATGAAATTTTGGAAGATATATTGAAGGAATTAATATTATGCTTAAAAATAACCGAGCTTTCTTATGTGGGAAAATAATCTTAATTATCATCCATATTAGTAAGTTGAGAATAAATATTAAAGATGTTGTAAGTTTTTAATAGTTTTGCAAACGAATTTACTTCCTGAATATAAGATGTACCTATGATTTTTTATTAAATAACTAGCTGCCTTGACAGACATTGTCCTGGACAAATTTCAATTTATTTATTTATTTCTTTGTAAAGCTATTTTAAATGTGAAAGAAGAAAAAACGTATTTCTGAGTGATCATTGTATTTCTTAACGATTGTGGCCATGGTATTTCGTAGGTAAATTTATTAGAAATAAAACAATGAAACTTAATTTATTTCATGAAACAATTGCGATGAACTTACAACAGAATCACAATTCAACTAAAAAACTGAAGAAGAAAAAATCAACCAAATATGTCATTCCTATCGTCAGTTATGATCAAGAGTGCATACAAAAATTATGATTATTGCAGATTTTCCAAATTTTCTGACTTTCCTTTGTTATTGTCCCGAATTTTTGTCCTGAAAACTTTTCCAGGACCATAACGAACAAAAAAAAAAAAGAAAAGGAATTATGCATATCCATTGTTCGAATCATTAGTTATGGTCTTGAGTTCATAAAATCCCATAGAATAAAGCATTCAGTTTTTTCCAAATTCTCCAATTTTTCTTTCCTTAAAAACCTTATTCTGACTATTATAAACATTTACTCTTTTAATTAGCCAAATCGGTTCATCTGTTCTCAAGTGATCCGCTTACCAACGAACATCATTTAATTTTTATTTATATAGATATAGATCAAATTTTTGTCGATTCTGTAAGTTGAAGGGAATTGAATGAATTTACCTAATGTATTTCCTTAAAATGTCTGCTATATTATCTTTTCTAAAGTCATTTATATTCTGCACTGCTTTTCCATCTGAGGACCTATTATAAATCAGAATAAAATTGGTATGTAAAATGTTGTAAATTGCTGTTGTCAGAATGTGTGAATGTCAAAATGATGAGTGTATCTTAGCATGATAAATTAAAAGTCATTTCTATGTTGCTCATTTTTTATTATTGGTATTAGAAAGCTTTTTCGGCTGCATAGCAACCATCGTCAGTAACATACACTGAGTGTTGAGGAATATTTTTGGCGAATGGCGAATTCGCCAAAAATATTCCTCAACACTCAGTGTATGTTACTGACGATGGTTGCTATGCAGCCGAAAAAGCTTTCTAATACCAATAATAAAAAAATGAGCAACATAGAAACGACTTTTAATTTATCATGCTTTGATAATGTTGCTAAAGCTCCACAATTACCAAGCAAGTGTATCTTAGATAATTATAGTTGAAATAGATATTGCAGTTCCTTTTCAGTATTACTGTAGTTATTTCTTTTTTTTCAGATTTCTTTTCTTATACTCCATGGCTGGAGCATGTGAATCTTGCTCGGAATAGCCTTAAACATCTTCCAAAAAGTATTGCTACCTTGAAGATGCTTAGACTTTTAGATGTGACAAATCCTATTACTAAACAACCATTTGAAATTGAGTACATATCTGAATTGCCTAACTTGCAAATTCTCGGCTTGGAAAATCAAGAGATAATTGGTGATATAATGCCTATCATATCTATGCCATCACTTGTGTTTCTTAATTTAAGTGGTTGTGGACTTACGAGTTTGGGAAGTGATGTTCTTGATTCCAATACCACTGAACTTCAGGTAAGGATACTATTTTGTCAACCACTTTATTAGTGGAGTAAAATATCATTTGTGAGAACAAAAAGTATTTTACATTTTCTGTGTGATGATATTTTTATGTCAAGATGGAGATGATTTTTTCTTCACTAAAAGCTATTTCACTTAACTTTGAAATAGCTTTATTTTGAAATAATAAAAAAAATGTTGGTTCTCACACTGAATACAAACTTTTTTTCATGTATTTTAAGTTAGTTTGAATTGGAATGAAGTAGAATTTAAATTTGTATGATCCAACTGAAGAAAATTAAGTTTCTTATGATATCTAAATTATTTTAATAACGAAAAAGAGTTAATGAGAAGATTTAAATTATTTTTTTTCTTTTTCTTCCAGGTTTTGGATCTCTCCAACAATAAGTTGAGAAGTGTAACTAATACTGTCCTCGTGAAATTTCCCAAACTGTCTCGATTGTTGCTCAACAATAATGAACTCCGTGTTTTAGGACATACAAATTTGCTGAATGCTCCAAAACTTGTATATTTGGATGTTTCTTACAACCATTTGCGAAGATTTCCATGTTTACCTCATGAGTCACACATTAAAGAATTAAAAGCTCGTGACAATGTACTAGAATTTTTTAGTGATAAATTTTGGGAATGTTGTCCTCAGTTAGAAAAACTTGACTTGTCACAAAATCACTTACAGTATTCTCCAAAATTGAATTTCCAAGAGAAACTTCTCACATTAGATCTGTCAAATAATGAAATAAAAATACTAGTTGGTGTTGATTTGGGAACTTTGAAGCTTCTGCAATTCATTGATTTGTCAAATAATCTTCTTTCTGCCATAGATCCTAAATTATTTACTGACTATGAGGAAGTAAAGCTTGCTAACTTTTCATTTAATAAACTGTGGCAGGTTTCTCTAACAAGTGAAAGTTTAATTACACTAGATTTAAGTAATAATGCTTTACATTCAGTTCCTGAACTACACATTTCTTCCTTATTTCACCTAAATCTATCACATAATCTCATTCCTATGGCTAATTTCTCCTCAATCGATAGTTCAAAATTAAAGAAGATTGATGTTAGCTACAATAAAATTTCTGTTGCTTATTTAGCCGACAAAAGTATTGAGAATGTTGACTTATCGCATAACCAATTAAAATACCCTCCTTATGAAGATTCAAAAGTTACAAGCTTAAATTTAATTGACAATCCTCTTAATGGAGAAGACAAAGGAGATGATAAGCCAAAGCAGGTGTGGGACTCATGGTACATTTGGGTTTTGGTGACTATTGCTTCATTAGCTGTACTATCATTTTTGTTTCTTGTTGGGGTTGGATTGTGGGTACGTAAACTATCAAATGTAAATGAACCTTTGATTACATCATCAACCTTCAGAAATCCATCTCCTGTGTCCTTGAATGCCATTAACTCAGGACAAGAGCGATTCAGATAATGAGTTTGGGCAGTCCAGCAAAGGATAAAACTTATTAACTTATTATTCTCATTCAAGATATAATTATAACTTTAAAAAAATTTCACTTGTTTATCTTTTATGTGATTGATAAACTTTGTTGTATACTTGAATTAACAATTTCCTGACAAAATGATGAAAACCAATGAATTTAAAAAATGATCATTCTTTATCATAGAATATAGAAAAATATGCCAGCTAATTAAAAGAAATCATTGTAAAAGTTTTCTATTTTGAAATGTTTTATTTCACTTATTTAAGGTCCTCCAACTCATGATCTGGAGATAGTAGACTGTCTAAGTAAAAGACATTTGTATGCTTACCTAAAGTAAAAAGAAATAAAATAAATGACTGAAAGAATATATTTGCAATAGTAATAAAAATCATAATTAAATATTTTTTATGAAATCTTTAGATATTTAATGAAAATTTTTCTTTTAAATATTATATTCTTCTCTATTATTGTACAAAAGTTGACTGTAAAAATTTTCATTTAGTCATATTCCTCCAATCATTTGATATGTTATAGCATAATGTTGATACCTGGATGTACAATTTAGAAGTAAATTATTGACCTCATGTTTTCTGAGACAGATTTTTACACAATTTTCCTTATACTTTTACCTCGTAATTGTTATTTTTATACATCTCTATTTTCTTAATTTTTGAATGTTCACAGAATTGTATGAAATGCAATTATTTGATTAAAATGTTTTCTCTCATTTCCAATTTTTCACTAACTACTTAAAAAGAAAAATTCTGAAGAAAAATGTCCTTTCAATATATATAATTTGAAACCAGCAGATTTTTAAGCAAAAATGTAGCTTAACAAATATAATATTCAATGCCAGCCAACTAAACAATTTTTCAGTGAAGATAATTTGGGATGATGCTTCTAATGACAATACTCATGTAGTACTTATGAGAGGTAGCATATTAACTTTTAAAATTTATTCCAAATATGAAGGTGATTAGCATTACAATAATACCAAATATATAATACCAATTTTACGTACTCAGTTAAGGTTGAGCATTGAAATAATACTTAGTGTTCTGAGGGCTACATTTTGAGGTTTCATAGTTAAATTTTCTTAACAATTTAATGAACCCTAAACTCAACACTTGTAGTTCAGGAATGTACAAAAAATGTATCTGGTAATAATGCATTCTCAGTGTACAAAAACAAAAGTATTACAAAGATGAATTACACTTAACTTTTTCTTGATATATAGAAATTTTTAACTTTGTGTGAAGGAAACAGATTCCCAAAGACCCTTTGATAAACCAAAGAAAATATGTCGATTTTTAATTAAAACCATTATTTGAAGCTGAGGAGGCAAATTGAGGAAGGAGAAGTTTGTTTACTTTGCTGTAAAGTGTAATAAAGAAAACATGTTTATTTATTATTTCACTTTTTAATCGCTTGGAATAACATAAGTCTTTTGTTTTATTTGTGATATATAATACTCTGGATTATAGAGTTTTTATAATAAAAATGTTACAACTCCTGAAATGTAATATTTTATTTTGAGTGTTTTCATTCTCAAGACAAATGTGAAGATATAAAATGTTACTGAAAAAATAAAGCTGAAAACAAGGTAAAATTGCTTTATTTCCAGATTATTGGAGATTTTAGAGGTGGTTCCCACAACCAAAACCTTGATCAAAAAACTCTTTAACAGGTTGTTAGAATTGTGCTGGAGTGGGTTCAGAGAAGTTAAATAAATTAAAACCTGTTACATGAAGGACTTTAAAACCGACCATGCAGAACAAAACATTATTATTATCATTATCTTTTTTATATTGTTATTTTCTCTCAGGCGTGTGCTTGGTGTATTGGGTACTTGCAGGAATGATATTCCAAGCAGCTGTCCCTGTCTATAGATATTGTAGGAAATTTCTACATATGTTGCATGTATTAGGAATAATGGATTTCTGAATGACAATTACGGTTGGCTTTTTACTTAGATTTTGTCTTAGTTTACGTGTGATTCCTGTACTTGAAATAATTATAGGAAGAATTAGTGTGTAGTTTTCCACTGCTGTTAAATTTGGAATACTAGGTTGTGGTATTTCTTGATTTTCTCTGTATAGGTCTTTTGAATGTTGACATTGTTGGGGATGGCTATATCAATGATAAAGGTCATTTTATTTCTTTTGTCTCTGACAGTAAAGTCAGGGTTTGTTTTGTTCTGTTTCATTGGCATATGATTCTGTTGTAGTGCAGTTTGTAGTTGTCATTCTCCATTATTATTTTTGTTATTATTAATTAGTTTATGTACTCCATGGGGTCATACCCAATTATAACTACCTTTTTCACAATAAATTTATTATTATTATTCCTAATGTACTGAAGAACTCTCTTTGCATCCTGCCAAATACATGCTCCAATAATTATCTGATTACCTAGAATTTCATTGACTCAAAATACTTGCTGCATATGATTTATCAGGTGTTTTATCAGAACACATTTATTAACAAATATTCAACCAGGACTTTGTATCATTTCTGAAGAAATCCCATCAGGTCACCTTCCACATCCTCCTACCACATCATTTCATCCTTGCAATGTTTTTGTTACTGAAGGTAAATTTGGTAATAAATGTGAAGGCTTGGACATTTGTCAACATAACCCCATCCAAAGAAAGCTGATTTGTGTCCGCATCGTAAAGTTATTCTTGATTGAAAATGTCTGTTTACGAGCCAAATTCTCGTCATTTGCGGGAGATTTTAATTTTCTTCTTCAATATGTATTTGAGACCACTGATAATGAAAGAACGTGCCGTGAGTGATTTCAACGCTTCAAGAACGTGATTTTGACATCGAAGACCGGCATGGCGGTGGAAGAGAGAAGGATTTCAAAGATTCAGATTTTTTTTTTTGGGGGGGGGGGCTTTAGGGCTCGTCAACGTCGAGGTCATTAGAGCCCCTAAAACTTGTACAGGTAGGGAAAATGCAGTTACGCACTAGGGAGAGCTATCATGACTCTCCCCGTGTGTGGGACTCGCCGAATGACTCAGCCATACCCACTAAAAACCCTCCTGAATTACAACTCAAAACTCAAATCCTAACATATCTCACGACTTTACTAAAAACATTTTTTTAAAAAGAGGAAAGAGGAAAATGAAAGATACCCTAGCCCTAATAGCGTCGGGATCGAAAAGAACAGGAGGTGACCAAGGAAGGTCAGAAAAGAGAAAGGAAGGAGCATGGCACAAGTAAGTGGAAGTAAAGCCAGACTCAGCTCGGGGGCCCGTGTTCGCCAAACACGTACTTACTCGATGTAAGTCCCCTGGGGGGTTCAGAATTGGAGGCATTACTTCATGAAGACTCGTGTCAAACGCAAAAAAAGAATTAGCAGGATCAAAATTGGAACGACTATCACGGTCGCAATACCACGAGACACACAATAAAGTGATTTTGCAGCATGATAATGCTGGACCCCATGTCGCAAAGTCGGTCAAAACATACTTGGAAACGTTGAAATGGAAAGTTCTACCCCACCCGCCGTATTCTCCAGACATTGACCATCACTTGTTTCTATAAATAGCATACGGACCGGCCTTACCCCAGCCCGACAGCTTTTCATTTTGGGACACTTAAAGATGTTTTTCCCTTATTAAATAGCATACTCCCAAAATGTAATTTTGCTTAATTACACCCCTCCAGATTTTTTAAAATTTTGATGCAAAGATTCAAATTTATGTGGACTGACGTAAGGTAGGTTATACATGTTGATATCTCTTCCCTGGAAAAGAATTTTTACCTGCAACAAACGTCAAAACACTTCGCATTCTAAACACTAAATTGCTCCCTTTCTACTTTTTCCTGGTGTTCATTACTAAGTTAATAAATAGCCGGAAACGTTATTTAATCGACTCCATCCCGACATTTCTTTATTTTCCTGAAAAAGAAGACATTTATGTCTGCATCGTAAACTGCACCCTTCGAAAATGCAATTCTTTTTAGTAAAACCCCTCAATTTTTTTCCAAGAATCAATTTTGAAGTTTGAACATATGAGGGCATTATTACGCTTTTCGATGTGGGTGGATGCCCTAGTTGAGGAAAGTGAAATGTGTTCCCAAGTTCAACTCGTGTGAATGTTATTATCGTATATTATGCGATTTTTTTCATATTTTGGTTCAACCAAATGCGCATTAGGTTAGTTAAAGAGAATCGAACAAATTGTAGTCCAAAATCCAAGCCAAAAATTGGGTTGATACGTGGATCGCCTCAAAAGACGAGCAGTTTTTTTCAACACGGGATTCGTGAAAGATGGGAGAAAGTAGTGGCAAGCGATGGACAATATTTTGAATCGTAAATGTATAACCAGTTTTTTTACAATAAGCCTCGAATGTCAAAAAAATAGACGGAAGCAGAGTTATACATCTAATAGCATATGAGGTTTTTATGTTGTTTTTTTATTTGTGGGTTAATAAGTAGCAAAACTAGCACTAGAACGTGGCGACGGTCAGCGGTAGAAGAGCAAAGAAAAAAGGAGAGTTCGAGTTGACGTGGACCAGTTTCACCAGCTGTTGAATGTAAAATTACTAGTGTCATATACAACATTTCCCCCCTCTTTTATTACTTGTTGGGCCTCGTGAATATCTGAAGGGTGCGCGACGTGTGAGGAGATCTGCGCGGTATGACTGCTGTAGCTGGTGTCCAGGTTGGTGTTGGAGTCCGGACTGGTGCTGGAGTTCGGTTTACTCTGATTCCTTGTGGCGTACTCTGGGCTAGAGCTGCGGTAGCTGACGCTTGAAAGTACTGAGTTCGTCGTGGCCTAGGTACAGCCTAGGCAAGTTTGTCACTGGTAAGTTCCTGGTTCTCTGGAGTTGGTTGCCTTTCTAGAAAAGCCTAATTTGGCCGATGAGGTGCGTGATCCGTTTCTCTCGGTGGCTGATATCATAGTGCAGATTTCCGATGCGTGCTGCGATGGTACTGGGGAGCCACTTGTCCAGGTTCGGGTTGCCAGACAAAATAGAGCAGAAATGTACTCGACATTCCGCACACTCGAGTTGGGGCAGTGTATATTTTGTCTGGCAACCCGAACCTGGACAGAGTTTGCGAAAGACAGAGCAGAAATGTACTCGACATTCCGCACACTCGAGTTGGGGCAGTGTATGTCTTTCGCAAACTCTGATGCAAACATCTTCGGGACTTGCCAGGTTGAGACGTGTACGAAGTTCCCGTCCTACAAATAGTTGGGACAGATTGTCCAGTGGTAGAGCGTGACGCATTTCGAAACTGGCGAAGGAACTCGTTCAGGATGGTCTGCATGTCTTCTTTTGGTGGTCTTTATAGCAAAGAAGACGTCCTTCACTGTTTGGACGTTCCGTTCTGCTTGGCCATTGGTTGATGGGCGATACGGCGCTGTCAGTTTGTGGTACTTCACACACTGTTCTGCAGGAATAGTCAGGTAGCCAGGGGAATAAAAGAGGTCAATCCAGGAAGCAAATATAGAAGTTTTTTCTCAATCGATTGTAATGTTTTTGAGGGTGCTGAATCCGAATTTCAACTTTGCCACCTCGTAAACCCTATGCGTTTTGAAAAAAAATCAAATAACGTAAAAAATCGCACCTTTTTAGCTTTTTGTTTATAACTCGAAAAATACGCGCTTCTGGAGAATTCGATACAAATGAAAAATTAATGCGCATTAAATTTCCTACGAATTACGTCTATAGTATTTTTGTCTGACGAATAGATATCGCACTAGAGCGTGACGAATTTTGGCCAAAATTTGGAAATTACCCCCAAAATTAGTTTCTCTTATTTCGTTTGCTTACAACTCGAAAATGGCACACTTTCAAAGAATGTTATCCAACACAAAAATAAACTACTTTAAATTTTTTTAAAATTATGTCTTTTGTAAAGTCTTTTTCGTCAGATGAACATTTGAGGCGTAAGTTAACAGTCAGAGCGCGCTTGAGTTGAGTGTATATCGAACGCTGCCGCTATGCTAAGAACACCTCAGCGTGAGTCCTACTTTCACAATATCCTATTTGAAATAATGCAACATGATTCAAATAATTTATATGTGTATATAAAATAAATTATTTAAGTAGGATTAATTTTTAAGAAAATTGTTTTTCTTCAGGCACTATTATTTTCTATTGCTTTTTCTGAAAACTTGTTCTGCTAGAACGTACGATGTGACGCAATATTTCCATATTTTATTACATGAAACTATTTTATTATGGAACTAGATCGCAATAATTTTTACTGAGTATACACTCATGCAAATTTAACATGTAAACCTACATAAGCACAGGTCAGGGATCGTTGGTGTTGAAGGGTCAAATGCCACATTGTTGGTGATGATTTCAGACTTATGAAATTCAAACGGAAAGATTGAGTGAAATCCCTTGCCACCATGAAGTGTTCAATACAAGTCGAACCCTTATTATCAAACCCACCACTCTCTTTCGGAGAATGGGTATTGCAAAAGAATCAGAGAATTTATTGCCCTATGACCTCTATCCCCATCCAATGCCTCTGTTTGATGAGAGTGGCATGAGAAAGGTACCCAATCAAGGTTTTACAAAGCACTCAAACCCGTACAAGGAATCACAGTTCTGGAACACGGTAGATTTGTGATTCATGTTTTTTTATTGCATTATGTGGAGTGGTCAAGTTGAGTGACATTCGCAAGTATTTGTGACACTTACGTTGACTATGTTAAATCCAAGTACAAGTCTACTGCTGTTGTAGTTTTTCATGGACACCCTGATTCAAAAAAAGTTGTAAGTACATGAAGCGCTTGACGAGACCAAGCAAACAAACTCCATCGATCTAAAGATCAGTGACACAATGGTGAGCACTGTAACCCAGGAAAACTTCAACCGCCAATTCAAGGAACAAACATCAATTTATTTCCAAGTTGACTTTAAAATTCAAGGAGCCCAACATTTTCTACAAACAAGCACAGGAAGATGCAGACAGGCAGATCGTGGTCACTGCAGTAGCTTAGCACCTCATCATGACAGAGCGACAGTTGTGGGAGAATATTAGATCTTCTGGTTATCATGGTCGGACTCCTGGTATCATTGCGTACTCCGGAAAACTCTTGAAACCAGGAAAAGGAAAAGTTCCTTCGATGTTATACTATCCTCCAAGTGCTACTGATAAATGTTTTGCTGACCACTTGTCATTTCTACGTGCTGTGAGTGGTTGTGACACTATATCCGCTGTGTACAACTACGGTAAAGTGAAATTTATTAACACGCTTAAGAAGGACCCTGCTCTCGGGCACACCATCAAGGTGTTTACGGATCCTGAAGTCGATCTTGAGGTAAATGTCAATGCAGGAGTACAATTTCTCGTCGCTTTGTAGGGATATGGCAAATACTGAACGTCATTGAACAAATTGAAGTACAAACAATACTAACTTCGACATATAAGGTGACATCAAATATTGCCTCACTCCCTCATACTGAAGAAGCAGCTTGGCAACATTTTCTGAGAGTATTCTTAAAGGTGCAAAAATGGCTTGAAAATGAAAAAAAAACATGAATATTTGGAATAGGTACTAAAGCGAATTTAACATGTAAACGTTCTATTTTTGGAAAGGAAAGGCACTTTTAGAATATTATTGGAATATAATCCGCTCCTACATTAACGAAGACAAATTGCGTTTTAATGTACTACTTCCAAAATACTTTCCATATTTTCAACAATTTAACTACTTATCTACAATGCAGTATATACATAATTATTATAAAAATTACTCAATTTTGCCGAAGACGTTTGGTACTGGAAGGTCCGGTTTTCTCATCAACTTGATATGGTTGATAATGCTCGAATGGAGAAGGTTCTGGGTTCTCATCTTCAAGATTAAAGAGATCATAATTATTGAGTTTGAATAGTTTGAATTGTATTTTTGATTATATATTCGGTTATGAAAATACCTTGCATAATTTCTATCTGCTATATTAGCGCATTTGTTTACTATTTCAAGAACCTTGAATATGGATGAAGCAAAGGTGTATNTGTGTGTGTGTGTGTTTATGGTGCGTAGTTTTACGTTTGCTGGTGGGATGAATCCAAAGAGTATATGTTTGTAGATGTGTAATCTTTATGTTACTTTGAATAGGAGCACAGAGGAATGACTGCATCTAATGTTTCTCTTGGTATCGCGAATCTTCCATCCACGCGACCTCTACGCCGTTCTCGTATTCTCTCTTTCGGTGACGCTGCATCTTTTGGCTGTGTAGGCTTACATATCAGATGTTTCCACTGCTCCTTTTGCCGCATGTTCTTGTTAGCTTATTCATCCTGTGTGTCATATTTAATGTTTGTGCATATTATGTGACGCGTGAGGGTGTTATTTTATAATATTGCGTATCGTTTGAAGAATAACCTTGGTTACGTGATTTTTTTGTTTGGAAGGTAACGTGTGATTAATCTTTTTTTTTCATGATTTCTTTAATTCAATGCTTTTTACCATGAATATTTATGGTCTGATGGCTTTGTTCTCGCGTTAATAATATCTTATTTATCTTTATATTTATTAATAAATATATATTTTAAGGTAGAATATAAATCTTGCTTTTTTGTGGGTTTTTGCGGCTCATGTCGACATCAAAGGTCACTGGAGTCCGAAAAACATGTACAGGTAGCGAAAATGCAGTTACGCACTAGGGAGAGCCAACATGACTCTCCCCGCGTGTGGGACTCGCCGAATGATTCAATCATACCCACTAAAAACCCTCCTGATCTACAACACACCAAAACATATCTCACAAAACACATCAAATCGAGGGGGGGCTAAAATGAAGGAGGTACATAACATGAGGGGGGACAAAGAATAAGGGGGGACAAAAAATGAGGGGTAGGACAAAAAATGAGAGGAATGAGGAAAATGAAAGATACCCTAGCCTTAATAGCGTCGGGATCGAAAAGAACAAGAGGTGACCAAGGGAGGTCAGGAAAGAGAAAGGAAGGCGCCTAGCACAAGTAAGTGAAAGTAATGCCAGACTCTGCTCGGGGTCCCGTGTTTGCCAAACATGTACTTACTAGATGTAAGTCCCCTGGGGGGTATATATCTTGCTGATCTGATCATTTATATAAAACTGAATTTGTATATTAGAGACTCTTTTATATAAATGGTAGTATTTTATTTCTTTAATAAACTTTTTAAAATGAAGACGATCAAAATATAGTGTAACATGTGAAAACCCTTTAATACCGCCCTCTAGTCCAGACTGAGAAACGTATATGAGAAAGTATGTGCAATGGTTTTGCACCACTCGTTTTTGATTATATATTCAGTTATCAAAATACCTTGCATCACGACAGCAATAGTTGATGGTTGATCATGTCACTGTCTTCATCGGCATAATATTTGTCGGTGTTGACGTGTGTTCCTTTTAATTTTTCACATAGTATAGAACAGAATAAACCAGTCATTGAACACTCCCCATCACTCCCCTTGCAATCTTTCTTGCATTTGGAGGATATCAGCTGGAGAAGTTGTCGGGTGCGGGGGATTCCAAGGTGGTAATTGGTGCCGGATTGTTTTTCTTTAGTGTCCCTCCCAAATATTCATGATTTTTTTTCATTTCGAAGTCATTTTTGCACCTGACAACCTCCAATACTCCCAGAGAATGTTGCCAAGCTGCTGCTTCAGTAGGGGGAAGTGAGGCAATATTTGTTGGCACCTTATATGCTGAAATTACTCTACAAAAGACATAATTTGAAGGACATTTAATGTAGTTTATTTTTGTGTTGGACAGCATTCTCTGAAAGTGAAATTTTCGAGTTGTAAGCAAACGAAATAAGAGAAACTGGTTTTGGGGGTAATTTCCAAATTCTGACAAAAATTCGCCACGTTCTAGTGCGATATCTATTCGTCAGACAAAATACTACTATTTTGTAGGAAATTTAATGCACATTAATTTTTCATTTGCATGGAATTCTCCAGAAGCGCGTATTTTTCGAGTTATGAACAAAAAGCTAAAAAGATGCGATTTTTTACGTTATTTGAATTTTTTTCAAAACGCATAGGGTTTACGAGGTGGGAAAGTTGAAATTCGGATTCAGCACCCCCAAGAACATAAGAATCGATTGACAAAAAACCTATACTTTTTCCCCTCCGAACTACCTACCATATGACTGGACTAGGAGGCCTCGAACTCTTCTGCGATGAACTGCTTCCGTTGTCCGAGACGACGGTAACAGGAGTTCCATAGGCTGTGAGTAGGTATCCATCAGCGTGACTGTTGCAGCATCTGTTGTGTAGACACCTACATGTAAGATGTCTTAGATGTAGGTCTCTACTATTGTGGAGGTCGTCGACTGGACCTCAAGCCACTTGATGTAGGCGTCTACGACAATGAGGAGCATGGTGCCAGCTACTGGACCCACCTAGTCGATGTGGCTACGTTCCCATGGTGCCTTCGGATACTCTCAGTGATGCTCGCGGAACTTAGGTGGAGCGTGTGCATGGGTTGCACGCGTGGTGCAGGACTTAGCTACCATCTCGATGTCGGAGTCGATACCTGGCCAAAAAACGAAGAAACGTGCCATTATTTTCATTTTTACGATCCCCAGGTGAGCTGTGTGAAGGTCGGTGAGGATGGCATCTCGTAATGACGGTGGGACCATTACTCGGTTCAAACTTTAAACAGTTGGCAACGAGCGAGTATTTTACCTCGAAGGCCTTGAAGTTATGGGTGGTGAAATCTTGGCCGCCTTCCAAGAGTTTCACAATTCTGCCAAGATAAGGTTCCTTCCTTGTCAGTCGAGCGATGGATTCTGATTTAACGAAATTTTGATTTAACAGTCTGGTGTACAGTCAACAAAATGGAAGTCGTCATAATCATCTGTCTCTTCCCTCTCGTGCGGAATTGAGTGTTGTTGACAGTGGATGCTATCGGCGGTCAGGAGCAGTAGTCAGCGTTGGCTTTTGCTTCGATGTTTTAAATACCACGGTGTAGTTGAAGTGTGCGAGATAGCCGGCATAATTGCTCATACTGACTGATGATGCTGACTGATGCACAGGACTGGTAACGACTTCTCTGGGTGGAGGATCTGCGTCAGAGGTTTCTGGTCCATGATCAGAGTAAAGTGGCGAGCATACAGGTAGTTGAAAAACTTATGTACTACCCAGACGATGACGAGAGCTTTCATGTCAATTTGGGGGTACCTCTGCATCGTTGCTGACATCGTCAGACTGGCGTAAGCGATAGACCGTTCCTGACAGTGCTAGACCGGTGAAACAGCTCTGCACCTAGTCCGGTTTAGCTGGCGTCCGCTGCCAGCAAAAGTGGTAGAGTAGAGTCTTTTTACATAAGGACGTGGGGTGAGATCACAGTGTTCTGGGTATCTTGGTAGGCTCTGTCTCCAGACGAGAGGGACTTTAAGCAGCATGTCTCTGTGTGGTCGTTGATAACTTGTGGATGAAGGCGCTGTAGTATGTTGTTTTACCCAAGAACTGCTGGAGTTCCTCTGGAGTCGTCGGTTTCGACGCGTTCCGTACAGCTCGGATAGTTGTGGTTGCCTGATGTATCGATCTTATGGCAAAAAGTTTCCAGGATTGATTCTGCACAGCTGCACTTGGCTCGGTTGAGCTTGAAGCCGTGCTGACGAAAGCGCTCCAATGTTGCTATTAGGACCTGTATCAGATTTTCAAAACTATCTGCAAACACAATGCTGTCGTTGTGTCGAGCGAGAGTGATGTTGATTAAACCGTTTCTCTAAACTCGTTTCAATATTTTCACTGCATCATCTTTAATTTCATTTTAAATTATTATGTCTAATTATGTCCAGTCTTATGCAGTCTGTAGTGCTCTAATTCCTTGCACGGCATTCACAACTCGACAGTGTGAACAAAATGGTCGTCACCTAACTATTCCGGTTATAAACACAAGTTATCGAGAGTTTGGGCACTAAAAAACAAAGATGTCGACCTCGAGTGGTGTTTCAGGACAGCCACAATCAATATTTGAGCTATGGAAACAACAAAGATATTGGTCGTAAAATGAATGTCGTTGAAAGTAGATTAATAAATTAAGATTTCTTGGGTAACTTACGCAATATATTTTATAAATAGGAATGTTAATTTGTGTTACACTACAAAGGAAAAAGGGTGTTTTAAGGACAAGCTCTACTAGAGTTATTTCGTCAAGTTTGGTAGTAGTGAATACAACGTATAAGATGAAAATATCACTCAGTCGAGTAGTATACGACATCAATTGATTAGGTTGGAAGTTCTCCCAAATTTGGTAACTTTTCAGAGGGCAGCTAGATTATACTAGTGGGGGTGTAGATAGTGATGATGTGAACAATAAATTTTTGGAACTATGTGTTTCAGGACACTATCATGAAGTGTGTCTCCATAAAAAACACGATTGCCAAGGTTCAGTACGGATATAAGGAAACTATAAACTGTAAAGTAAAATCTGTGATAAGTAAACTAATAAAAACAATAAAAAGCTGGAATGAAACTAATTTTGTATATTAATGAATTATAATTAAAAGTACTAAAACAATGGTGTGATTAAGCATATAACAGGGTTTTATATAATTTAAAATTAACTCGGAATTTTACAAAATATATATTAATGATGAAGTTAAAAGTATTTAGCTTTAGATGCAGTAGTAAACTTATAACCACCACATATATTAAAATTTCATTTTTCCAAACTATAGACTTAAACAAAATAATCGAAGGGATTCAGTAAAAAATTTTACCAATTCTTTCTTTAATGAAAATGCTTGGGACAATTTGGGACATTACTCCAAAATTATTTCAGTTGAAATGAGCATCTAATAACAATAGTTCAAAATTATAGTTACCGGCAAAGAATTTTTAATTGATATTATATTTTATATCGTCTTTCCATCATGAGTTGAATCGTAAAGTTTTGCGAAAAATTATCTTTATTAATATTAATGGTGTATTCGTAATTTAATTGGTCCAATTTAAAAACTAAATTGTTTTATGAGGTCATTAAGATATATCTCCGTTCATTGGTGATTTAGGAGAATACCCAAGTGAATTAATATTCCAAGAAATTGAAGACAATTCCTGTTTTTAGGGCTATAACGGATGAAAACCCTTTCTTCAAAAGATAAGACGTGGAGAAAATTATTAATAATTTCAATGCTTAAGAATTTTAATTTTTTAGGTTGGTATTGAATGAGATGTTTCGTGATATGTTGGCTATTCTGCTCCATTACATTTCTTCTTCTTTGATAGAATACTGCTAGGCGGTGAGTTGTGTCCTAATTTTTATCTGTAATCATCGTGTCTGTCTTTTTATTTAATACATAGTTTACGGTTTGCATGCATTTGGATAAATTTAAAGATGATGTTCTAGCTAACTTGATATAAATATCTTATAAACCGGAGCTTTTTTCCAATTGTAAAGAAGTTGTGTAAATAGCTTAGAACACGTTGCTTCTGGTATTAAGACGTATCGTTTACCAATGTGATTACTCATTTTTTGACAACTGCATTTTACAGTTCGAAATGGGTCGTGTCATTCGCGCCCAGAGAAAGGGTCACGGAAGCGTTTTCCGTTCCCACACTAAACACAGAAAAGGAGCTCCCCGTTTACGCGCATTGGACTTTGCTGAAAGACATGGATACATCAAAGGCGTTGTTAAGGTATGTATTCATGAACTTTTTTATTGCTGGTGTATTTCATGTTACAGTAGTTTCTTCTTTCAGGAAATCCTTCATGATCCAGGTCGTGGTGCACCCTTAGCTCGTGTTCACTTTAGGGATCCGTACAGATTTAAGACCCGCAAAGAATTGTTCATTGCACCCGAAGGGATGTACACTGGCCAGTTTGTGTATTGTGGTAAAAGAGGTATGCTATTTTGCTCTGTTGCATTATGCTTCCTGACATGATGATTTCTTTTCATTCTTCTACCACTGATTCTTGTGAAGAATATTATTCCTGAGTTTTTGTTAAGTTAAGTGATAAATTCAATTTTGAGGAAAGAAACTAAGGTTTCGTTTTTTATAGCTACTCTTCAAATTGGAAATGTGATGCCTGTTGGTGCTATGCCTGAGGGTACTATTGTTTGCAATCTTGAGGAGAAGACTGGTGATAGAGGCCGTCTTGCTCGAGCATCTGGTAACTATGCTACCATCATTGCACACAATCCTGATTCCAAAAAAACCAGAGTGAAGTTGCCGTCTGGTGCGAAGAAAGTGATGCCCTCTGCCAATCGTGCTATGGTCGGTAAGTAACATTCTAGGGACGTTGATGAGTATAATTTTCTACCTGGAATGGCAAAGTTATAATTTCCTGAAAGGGGTGTGATAATTTTCTTAGAGATTCTTTCTGACTTTTTTTATAATCATTGGTTAGATATTTATTAGTCATTATACGTCTACAGGTATTGTTTCTGGTGGTGGACGTATTGACAAGCCCATCTTGAAAGCTGGTCGTGCCTACCACAAATACAAAGCGAAGCGTAACTGCTGGCCTAAGGTCCGTGGTGTTGCTATGAATCCTGTAGAACATCCTCACGGTGGTGGTAACCATCAACATATTGGTAAAGCTTCAACAGTTAAGCGAGGAACGAGTGCTGGTAGGAAAGTTGGTCTTATTGCTGCCAGGAGAACTGGTAGGATTCGTGGTGGTAAGACTGATGCTAAGAAGGGAGATAACTAAATTGCTTATGTATTATGGAACATTGGATGTTAATAAATTTCAAGTATAAATATTTGTTTTTATTAGTATAGTTCCTTCCTGTGTTTGAGTATTTGCCTAGTGTGGTTCAAAATTACTTTTTGTTTAAGCACAAATCGTATTTTTATTAATCAGTAATCGGGACAATGTCTGATATTGACTAGCACTCTGCGTTTCATTGAGTTCAAAAAGTTAGTGTTACATGTGAACATAAGAAAAACATAATTGGACTGAAAAGGGAGTGAAGGATTACAGTAAGCAACATGTTTTCAGCGTACCAGTATGTTAAGTTACATAAAAGTTATGTCTTTCCATTGTTTGAATTAGTAAGAGCTATGGTGTTATCCAGAAATGTTTTTGTAGGTAATTTACTTAATAAAACCCTAGTGTTTGTATTTGTAATAATTAAATCCTGGATATTTAGGCATTAATAATGCTTTTTTGTCTGAGAAAGTGTTGACAGTAACTGAGCACTTATGTGGCAGGTAAGTTTCAATGGTACATTTTTCTTATGCTGCAGTTAATATTCATGGCAACCTTATAAGTTGACCTAATTTTTTACATCTTTTTTTTGTATCATTAGGAAGTTTAATTTTGTTCATTTTTACCACAAGTAATTGCATTAACTTCTCTTGGATTAGAAATTCTCAAACCTCCCTTGCTTGTTTGCCTGCAAGTCCCAATTGATTACCAATTGAATATTTTTTTGGACTAGTTTTTTGTTTTTCCCCAAGTGGTGATCTTTTGCAAATAAGTCAATGTGTAATGCTGTAATACATAATATTTTGATCATCCACAAAAGATTGTAAGTGATAATTTAATAGCTTTTTATTGTGAGGTTAATCACTTCTAAGATATCTTTGTAACATTTTTAGCAGTCACAACATTGTGTTTGACTATTAGATTCAATAGCAGTATTTTTTTTCCAGCACACATCCTTTACTCAGCTTAAATTTCTTGGCTACCTAAACCAAAAATAAAAACTTTTATTCAAGAATTTCATTTGAAAATCTATTACTACTACTTGGCACCATAAGTTGAACATAAAGCACTAATGACAACATGTATATTTAAAACCAAAGTTTTACTGCAAATTTTTCATTCTGATGTTTACCGGGAAAAACTCCCACAATAGGGAGGTTTAAGTGCTGATTATGTGATTAATGGTATTGCAGATTTGAAAACTGGTGTCAATCCTGGAGTAAATGGGCATGATATGTTGGCAACTTTTGCAAGTGTCGAAGTACCCCGTATTCTGGTTTCAAGAAACAGAAAGCTAGCTTGAGAGTAGAAATCAATTTTCTTGTGTGTGTTTTAAATAGATTATATTTTCTTCTGAATAATTCAACTTACAACGATGTGCTTAATCTTAGAAAGTGATAGTTTTTTTTTCAATAATTATTGAAAATTATTTCAAGGACTTTAAAAAAAGTTCCAAATTTGGAACTTGGAGCTCTTTTTCGGTTGTGTATTTCTCTCATCCTCTGTGAGAGGATGGAAATACACCATTTCATGCATTAAATTGTAGTATCAGATTTTCTATGGGAAAAAGTTGAAGTGATATTTCCCATGGGTATTCATTCTTGTGTAGTCCGTGAAGAGAATCATTCATTTATTAGTTGGACCTGGTTCGTCATTAATGCAATTGATTCTATTCTTGTGCTTTACCCAGAATTTCATTGCAATTTCCATTGTGTTATAGCTTGAAAACCCAGTACAAACTTTTGGATCCAGCAAGAAAGTGTAAAGGTAGTCGATTCAACAAAATATGAACAATTCTTAAAACTCGCATGAGAAGAGGTTACTTTGCCTAGCATGGTTGCTTCAGATGCTTTATAATGTCAATTTTACCATGATTTGTATATTTTATAAGTCCTACAAGTAGATTTGGGGTTCTCGAAATATAAAATAAGATTTAAAAATTATTCAATCGAGGGTGGTAGTAATTCATCTCTATTAAGAGAAAGGTTTTCCAAGATTTATTCTATAACTTTGAAAAGATATCAATCTACTGAAGAAAAGTGGAATTTTTTTTCTCCAATTCTTATTTTATTGAATAAAGTAGTACTAATAATTTGAATTACTAAATTTGTAGTAAATATAATTATTAAAGTTAAGATTTTTTGTTTATATTAATTATAGAAAATTCTTTTTTGATGGCTTATTGAAGTTGTCTTTGTTCTTGATGTGATGTATATCTGCAGGGTTAATATTTTTAGGTGCAAATTTCATACGTTTAAAGGAAGGGATAAAGTGCTATAATTGGGTGAGAATGGACCAAAAGCTGCGATTTTACTCAACTAATTTGGGAAATCATCTTCCTCCTATTCTAATTTATTGAGTTACAAATCAGAAGAAGGAAAAAACAAAGTATATATAGATATTCCATTGTTTTCATTTTCATGACCTTGTTCTTCCAATCGTTTAATAGCTGCAGTCATGTAGGCTTGTTTACTAAAAAAGGATAGGCTTATACACTACAATCTGAGGAAACAGAAATAAAAATGCATTAAATATTTAACATCGATTTGAAAACATACGAATGGAATAAAACTTGTGTCATATCTCGTATAAATGATAATATTCGCTTTAGAATATTGAAAAACTGCAGTAAAGGAGAAATTGGGAGAAAAAGAGATGGAGATACCAAAAATGTTGCTGAAAAAATTCTTGGTTTCTCAATTAGAGACAAAATTTCACACTGGTATCTTTCCAAAGAACTTTAATTTACCCTAAGTAAAAAAGTGTGGACCTTAAATTTCTAACCCTGATCAACAGTCATCTGTGAATATATCTTGATGACAACATTGCATTTAAAATTCACTTTATGATAATTGCATCTTTCAATTGAACGTATGGTAATACATTTGAAATATCTAAACTTTGTTTAATGGATGCAGTAGTAATTATTTATTTATTAGAAGTTCAGAATGAGTTACTAATACAATTTAATGAAATACTGAGAATGAAGGTAATCCTACAGTGTTATCAAAGTTACCCGTGCCAGAATATAGATATTCTTATAACTGACTTTCTTAGAAACTAATGAATATCTACCTTTTATTAAGAATTTATATAAAGATAATGTCATTTTTTTTTTTTTTAATTCCAAGGTATAAAAAGTTACACCTATAAGTACCCATAGAGGTAATCCCAAATTATCTGTTCTTGGGACTTCTGCTTATAAAATAAAAACTTAATCTAAAAATGAAAAGAAGTGTCGTAAACAAAACTGAAATATTACACTAAATTATCTGTGTTGTAAATTATTATAAAGAAAATTTGTGTTGACTTTCCTAGCACTTATTTATGACAAAATTAAAACTGGAGTAAAGATTTTGAAATCAAAATTAAGTCTACTAACAACTCTACATTTTCATGCGACCAAATTTGTTTTTAATTGATGACTTGGAGGTCGATAGTTTTTAACCCCTAATTACAACCAGTCGTTGCCTCAACAAATTTAAAATTACTTTCAGCATGGTAGTACCTAGGGTTGTAATTGAGGGTTAAGGTTAATATCCCGCTTACTGAATATTTTAAATGCAACTAATAATGAGCTTTTAAGTTATATTGTTTTTGTATTTTGTCATCAGGAAAAGTTGGCTTGTTTCAAGTGCAATTGTCAGATTTTTTAAATACTTATTCTGAGTAACTGTCAAAAACCTCTTGAATTAAATTATATTCTTAAATTGATGGAGAAAAACATGTCATAGCCTTTTTACTACTTACTATTCTAAGCGTTGTCTTTAATGATTTTTAATGAACTTCCTGGAAGGAAAACACTTTCACATGTGTACATGCTTTTTTGTTTGTTTTGCAGCTCACCAATATCAAGGTCATTAGAGCCCTTATTTTAATAATCTCATCAACCATAAAACTATGGATAAGGTACTTTTTTTAATTTCAAAATTAGTTTTCAATTTTTTTATCCATACACCCACGATCATCCGTCCTCCCAAGGGATGCCTTTGGTGTCTGAGAGCTGAATTTAGATGAATGAAATTGGAATGTTACTATCTACTCAGATATGCCGAAAAATATAGACTAATAATTTCATCGGCCCCATAAACTACAATCTAAAGACTAATATCAGTCACTTGCAAATATTTTTACATTTTACTCCTCACCCCCAACACACAGTGTGTTAATTCCGTATAGGGTGAGATCATAAATGGCAATGAGACTGTCACTTCACTTCAGCAGTCCCAAAAATGATATATTCAACACTTATATGGGTATTTTTATTATTATTACCTACTTATCATTCCCACCCCTATCTGTAGGCTTCTTGGGGTATATTATCTGTAATGTGAACAGATTGTGAACTTACGAAGCATCAATGGCTATCTTATCCTACTAAACGGCACCAAACAGTCTGGTTTTGGTCTAATATTTGATTTTTCCATTATTTTTACGTCATCCCCTTCTAACCTGAGGGTGCCAGGGATGTGTTACACCCACTGTGCTTGTTGTCCAATATGTGTATTAAGTTTGATTGAAATTACACCAGGCACTGTAGAGTTATGGTGAGATATTTACATAAAACATTCCTCCCATTTCACCCCGTTAGAGTTGGATTTTCATAAAATCCATTCTTAGTGGATGTCTACTTTCTAAAAAGAACCTACCTGTCAAATTTTAAGTTTGTGGACTTTGTAGTTTCTGAGATTTCTCTCTTTCTCCCTCTCATACATCACGGGACAGCATCACTGTCTGAAACCCAATTATAAACGAACTGAAGAGATATCAAAATATTCTTTTTGGACAATCACTATATTTTTCTTGCATATAAAATCTCATAATTAAAAAAAATTGTTTGCTTATTTCCATTATAGTTTCCAGAGAAATATCAGTAAATCAATGAAAACAGCTCAATTTTTAGTTTATGAGTTACTAACCAAAAACTATTTTGAAGTTTTTCAAAGCAAATTACAATAAATGTTGCACGAGAGTAAACCAACTGTCTCAACAATCTAACTATGCCAGCTAGTGTGTTCGCAACATACTAAAAGGTGAATGTGATGGGTTATATTGTTTTATTTAGGTGGGTTATTCTAAGCATTACACATGGATATTTCTGGGTTTGATTAAATTACAACCACCATGGTTTACTCTCATGCAACATTTTGTAATTTTTTTTCTCACCAAATTAGGTTATTATACTATTTTCTATTGACTATGTTTTTATAGTTATTTGAATAATTCTTTAAAAAGTACTCTTAAAAATGACCATAAATCAGCTGTAAATAAGTTCACCATTTTCTTCAAATATTAAGTTTATTAGTTTGTAAAAAAGTAGAATTTTCATTAATTTTTTGTGGTGCCTTTAAATTACAATTGTGATAAAACAGGATAAAATCTACAAAACTAAAGAAAAATCATGTATTTCCACATTTTGAGAACCTTAAAGGTTGAGAAACTACCCAGTAATATTCCCAATTTTTCCTTTTCTCCCATGGGGTGTAATTGCTACACACATCTCTAGTTCTGAAAATCTATAAAGAAGGAAAATTTATGTTGAGATTCTACAATTTAACCATACTCCTTATGAGACTTGCAATGTATTGCTTGGAAACTAGAAAACATACTGTACAATGCTATTTTTTTCTCCTATCTATAAACTATTATTGTGTTTATACTAGTGGAACTATTACCATTTTGAGAGTTTAAGCTTCTTAGTTTCCATTGCAACTCTTGAATCGGCAAGTGAGTCTCTAGTAGAAAAAGCAGAACCCTAATTTCTTGAATAAATAATTCTCGTTTGTGTAATTATTCATTTCAAAAGCTTTTGAATTAAATATAGTTCCATATCAAATAATATTTTAATAATGTTAAAATTCCTAATATGGTACTAATTGTATTATCTTCATCATCAGGTCAGAAAAGTATATAGCAATTAAATACAAAAATAATTAATCTATTTTTAAAACACTCAGGACAAGGAAATATGGATAAGAAGTGTTGCACATCAGACTAAGCTCAGAGATCCTTGTTAAAATTCTGGAATTTTTTCCATTCATTTATTTGAATGTAAGGTGACCAGTACTCAGTTGTAACTCATTTTAGTTCAATTTACAACATGGAATACTTTCAGTTTCTCAATTCAAGCACTCAGTTCATATGTTCTAGTAAAATGACAATTAAATTGATAATAGTAAAATAAGTTTTGCAGTAAGACTTATTTTAATGACAAAATATACCCAAAATTTGACTACCTTTTTAAAAGTAAAAATATTGATATGAATTCAATATTGTGTCTTCACTAAAAAAACAAATATTTCAGGATGCTTATTTAGTACCTTCCAAGCCAAGTGGCGTAAAATCTTCAGAAGGGAGTACAACACATCTACTTCTGGGGAAACGCTTGTAGCTGTCAATTTACACTTAAGCTCCACACAAATATGAATAATTATAATCTTTTGAAGTAATTTATTATTTCAAAGCCTCCTTAGAGATAATATTGTTAAACTTCCATACCTGTTAAAAATACATTAGGAATAAATGCACCATGAATATTTGTCTTCTTGCTTCTATTATTGAACCTTTTTGTTTATAATTCTGATGCTGAATTAATTTATTGCTGGAAACCTGCAGATCTTTGACTTTTATAAAACAAGAACTACAG
Source organism: Laupala kohalensis (assembly GCA_002313205.1). NCBI lineage: Eukaryota > Metazoa > Arthropoda > Insecta > Orthoptera > Trigonidiidae > Laupala > Laupala kohalensis. The sequence goes on along the minus strand of NNCF01129940.1, from coordinate 307,983 downwards.
GAAAATAATGAAATGTGTTCAAAGCCCAATTGCTGTCGGATCTAAATTTATGTGCAGTCCAGTTCAAGCGTGAATGGATAAAGACCTACATGAAAGCTGGATACATCTAAATGTAGCTTTTTATATTCTGCATTGGCCAGGAGTGAAGTGCCAAAATTTTGACAGGGGTGTGGGAACTATTATGTGGGAGTAGTTAGTATAGAATGCTTACCCTCTCTCTAGGTTGGCGGTTCAGCAGACTTCTATAATTTTAAATGCAAGATAGTGAATATTAATGTTGCTTCTCCTCTTATTTAGGTAAATTGAAGCATTTAGAGAAAAAGAAAAATATATTAACACCAAAGAAGTGTAGAAACATAAACACATTGCTCCTACATGCTCTTGTCCACTACAATCTTGCATTGCTAGTTAAGCAATATATTTTATTATACTTTCTTATCTTTCATAATAATAACAGAAGAAGGATTATTTATTGAAGTTTCTCAGCCAAAATCGTATTTGGAAATTTTTCTTTACACACTAGTTGGAAACTATGATTTTCTCATGTGATGGTTATAAAAAGTCCAAATAGGTGTTGTAATAAAACTCTCGTCTAATTTTTTGTCCAGTGTTTTTTAATTTTGATACATTACTGAAACTTGATTTCAAGGATTTATATTTAGTGCAGCGATGATAAGCATGGGTTACTTTTGTTTTGTGATGTTAAGTATAAATCCATAAAACATCTCTTCCACAAAAGTATATGTAAGAAAGAACACTTGATTATATGGACAAGTACTTTTGTATGAACCAAATTTTACATTTTTCTCTTGCTCCAATGAGAGAATATAGTTCCTAACATCACAAATTTTTGTTTTTGGTCTGCATTCTGATATTTCTACAAAAAGAAAAAGAACTTGGAATATGAACTGAATGTCAGTATTCATACATTTTATCCAATGATGTCATTTTAAATTTTGTTGGGGAGGGGCATGATAAAAACATGTCAGTGTTTTCTAGATTTTGTAATGGATGATTATCATTGAATAGCACAAACATATTAAATAATTGCAGAACATTTAACTTGTTGTTTGTTACCTTAATGAGTATTTTAAAATAATTTACAGATATTTCATTTTGGGTCGTCATTTCGAATTTTCATAGGAGTGGGTGTAGTACATTGCAGAGTAGTGTTTTTTTGTTTTTTTTAGATTTTCCTATTTGGTATATTCCGAAAACAAACAGCCCCTCAACTTTTCAGTTACAAAATAATCTGCTGAATACCTATATATTTAGCACATTATTATAGTTGAATATAACATTCATTTCATTTGGCATATTCCTATAATAATTAAATTCTTAAGAACCTACTATATTTTCTTCACTATGTCTGCTATGTAGCTCCACTTTCGTCAGTCCTTGCAAAAGAAAACCCAATGCTTATCTCTCGGTCTTTAGTTTTATCTCCCAGGTTTCACTACACAATGTTGACTATTATTTTTGGATTTTTGTCACCCATACCTTGTGTATTAGTGTTCTTGTTCAATTAAGAAATAATTACTGCTGTTTGGAGGAACTGTAATTTTGTAAACTTTACATCTTGACCGAGACAACGGAGTGAGTCGCATGAAACCAATTTGTGAACTATAAATTAGACAGTGGAGAGATCTGATTTGTTTTCCATTTTAAAAAGTCCTCATCACATGACGCCACTGATCATATCCTTCAAAACAGGTTTTTCGTCGAGAAATGTCAAAAGTATTGTACTGAATATAATAAAGAGATAAGTTGTAGATTAAAAAATACTTGTCGATTAGTACAGAAAAAATGAACTGAATTTTAGTGTTTCTAGATTTCCTCAAGTGCGTTGACCTAGTCAGTATGGAAGCTCTCAAACTCGAGTGCTCATAATATGGTTCGTTTCTGGTAGTGTAATTCCGTATTATCTCTTCTTTTTCTCCAATTTGTAACTATTTTCACCCAATGATATTTCTGACGGGCACCGCTGGTAACGCAACGGATAGTTTCGGCACGATGGGAGGTGCCGGTGCGCCCTGCGTGAGCACTCCGCTCGCTCCATGCGCAGCCGCTGCGCTCAACCCCAAGGCACCCGATGGCAGGGCTGAAGCTGTATCGGCTGCTGCGCACATGGCGGCTGGGAGCCCGGAGCGTGCCAAGGCCCCCGTCCACAGTTCCATCTGGCAGGCGCGAAAAGAGCTGGAGGAGCGTGGCTTGGCGCCTAGACGTACATGCGCACCTGCACTACCCGGAGTCCATGCAGGCCACGATGCGTTGGAGCCAGGCATCAAAGGGCGTCTGCGGACACAACATTGGGATGTTCGTTGAAGGAAAATTAACGTCATAGAAAGATTTAGGAAATGAGACGTTACTATTGCAATCTGAAAAACTATGGCGAATTGTCACCACTGTCGTTACAATTGTGAACCAATGTTAGCACTGTTATATTTTTCGAATAGTGGATGACTTTGGAACGATGGAGGAAAGAGGAATTTGGTGGGGAAGCTGAGGTATTATTTTTGTGTATTGTGATGTATCTGTACTTTCTAGATGTAACTGGCTTTATATCTCATTGATGTTAGAGGGGCCACTATTAGGGATATTTTCCGTTGACTTCACATGTTAATTTGACATGGACACGTCGTTAAAATAGTTATTAAGTGTATTGAGAAGTATTGACTAGAAGTCAGATCTTAGCATTCCCATGTGAGGAACTATAGGAGAAAGCAACAATATGCAAATACGAGTTTGTGTCAAGCCTACAAATTAAATGACCAAGACACATGTACGAGTACTGGTCTACGGCCGTGAAGGAATTGAGACTTTCTTTTCATAATTAGATGCTTCCTTGCTCTGATACACTTAACTTACGCTCCCACGTGGAGTGTCATCTGCCACTACAGGTAACAAGTAGTAATTCACTGGAAAGGAACGCTAGTTACGTATCGATAACGTACACGTGGACTAGTAATTACTGAGGGGTCATCACGAAGGTATATCTTATTACGCAAGCATATCGAAGAGTAGATCTTAGTATTTGACACTGCTCAGGTTGTGTTGGTAATATGTGTTCCATGCAACAAATCATTTATTTAGGAATCTATTTCATTTCAAGAAATGTGGGGTAAACTCTTTTTTTCTACGGTTACATTCCTCAATTGTTGTGTCAAAGAATTTCCGGGTGTTGACTGTTTTCGTCGGGACCTTTTAAAACGAATGATGATACCTCACCATTTTATAAAAAAAATTTTATGGACATTCCACTATCTTCCTAGTACAGGGGCACTATAGTCGTAATAACTCGGGGGAGACTGTCCACTCTTAAAGAAAATAATACATGTATGAAACGTAATAGGCCGTGTGTAGCTGCTTTTTCCACATATATGTAATATTTAATCCACTCCGCAGAACCGAATACTGTTTTCGATATTGACACCAATTTAAGAATGTCTATTAGTTGATATGCAATGGAAGAGGGAGGCATCAGAATAAGTGCAAATCATGGAATAAATACAGATTTTATTGAGTTTTTCAAGTCACCAGAGAGGGGTAGGTCGGAGTTGGTCTTCCTGTAGTAGATTTTGGAGCTAGTTTCATCAAAATTGATATTTTGGACGTAATTCTGCAACATGTGCACATACGAGTGCTTTGTCTGTCACGGAGCTGACATTACGCAAAGATTTATAATATTCATCAAAGGTTTATAATATTACGCAAAGCTGACATTACACGAAGGCGATAGTTTAGATCACGAGTTCCGCTGGCGAATCGGGGTCTCGCGCGCCACGTGTGCGTGTGCGTTCTAAGAGGCGCGCCTTTGTAAAAACCCTTTCATGAAACTGTGTTGATTCTCGATAACGATATAAAACCCTACNCCCCTATGGCAAGCTGCTCCCATGTTATTAGAACTACGCGAGCTTCCGAGCACGTATATATCATTTGAGGACTCCGCACTTTAAACCCCAACCTACACGTGGGTCGACTCGTTCGCCGCGGCAAACAAGCCTTCCTTGTATCACTCTTTCTACGCAGCAGGGAGCTATTTCTCTAGACTCAGGGTATTTAGACCACACACGTAAGGTACGCACTTAGGCGTCTCCCACCACATCGACCTCCCCCACCTTTTCCCCAAACATATCTGGATACATGGGCCGACGCCCATCACCCTCCACAAATTAACGTAGGGCCGTGTGTAACTTATCCCTTCCCGATTACTCCTCCTGCCACGGAGAACGTTTCAATGCATTCAGATGGCCACGTGGAGCCTCCCACCCCTATGAGAGGGGGTTCCAAGGTTCATTGCGTTCCCGGGAAGATACACACCAACACCCGCACCCCCCTCCGAGGTTACTTAAGCAGGAGATCACCCATCCCAA